>CM052222.1:3181819-3263325 GCA_028454225.1 Lasioglossum leucozonium
CATTTATTCTCATATTTTCAACGAACTTTTCACTAACATATTATCAATTTATTTTCTCGTGTAGAATCATTCCCTCTACGTTTATACCATTTTGGGACACCCTATAGACATATGGAAGAAATTAGTTTATGAAACGTCGAAATTATTTTTAAGAGAATTTTTTTTTTTAATTTTTTAACCTTAAAAGAAAGGGTCAAAGTTAATTTTGCGGTCAATTTTTTTAACAGATCTCCACCGATCCAAAGGTATAGAATCCCTCCACGGTATTCGTGACATATAATTTTTATACACCCTGTACCTAAATGCATTGAAGAATATTTGTCTGATCGGATACGGAACGTGTCTGTGCTGATAGTATAAATGGACCTTAATTCGGTCTCTCAAACGTTTCGGTGGATATTTTGTGCGAGTATACTATTAAAATGAAAATATTAAGAATTACCACACGCACGTACACGAACACGCGTGCCGATACAAGGACGCGCTCCTGCGGACGCGTAGCGAACTATTCGTCCCACTAATTACTATATTATCTCAACGATTAGTTTTTTTTAATTTCCTATCGCGAATAATAACATCTCGAATATACAGTAAAGGATGCATGAGTTAATATTTTTATCTGAAAACAACCGACTACAAATTGTCATTACTTAAGAAGATTATATCTTACTTCGAACGTGAGAAATTCGTAGTCTCCGTCATTGTTAGTCTATGCCTCGGAATTGTTTCGTACGTCGTGAATAGAGTCGAGCAAAAATTTACGTGCACAGGAACTTGCGAAGTAATTCAGCATTTTTCTTTTCCTCCTCTTTCACAAAATGGCTACCGACATCGTAACACAACCCCGATTTGAGCGTGATCCAAAGCAATTTTGTAAGTTCTCGCGTACAATAAACATGAAATACGCTCGAAACGTTGATACGTTGGCCAACGCTTCTTATACTTAATTTTACGAACTTGTTAAGTCAATTTTTTCCAAAGTAGAAAATTCACCACCGCAGTACCCTTGACACCGTTTCGATCTCTCGCAGACGCGGAACAAAACGGCTCGTTACCATTGCCACCATAATATTTAGGGAGCTCGAAATTCGACTTTCTGGAGTTCCTTCGCTAGAGAAGCAAGCTTTCAAATTCAAGGTCAAATGCAGGACACGAAGAAGATCATTTGAGAAATGTAGAAAATCGCTTAACCCATTCACTGTATTATTTTCTTTTTATTAGTGCAATTAAATATTATATTCTGTGAAAATCTGTGTTTTCCTTAAAATAAAATCACGGCGCCCAGGGCGCAAAGCGCTGTAAATTCGACTGCAATGTGTTAAACGATCTCTTAGCAACGCTGGCAACAAATTAAAAAGTTCTTAACAAATGCGTATTGTTACAGACATGTACATTGACGATCAGAGTAACCACTCCGTTAGGTATCTACAGAAATCTTGTGTTGCAAACTGTATCCTGTCGGCTCGTCTCTGTATATCTGTGAGCCGGCGAAAGCTCGACAGAAGAAGAAGACGAAGAAGATCGCAGGGAAAGAAGGGGTCAGAGGAATCCATCGTAGAAGCCACCGCGGATCGTGTACTTGGTGAACGCAACTAACAACATCTGCTTCTATTTTTGCGCTGGCCCGAGTCCAGCGCTTTACTTTTTTAAAAGCCCGTGCGCGCCTATGACGAACGGCTGGATGGATCATCGAGCGGAAGACCGGGGTAGAGAGAAACGAGCCGGTTATTCTGGACAAATTATTGTCAAAGGGCGGGAGCGCACCTTCCCTCTGCCCACCAGCTACTTTGTTCCTCATAAAAGCGGTTTTATAATGGTCGCCGCGCAAATGTTTCTCGCCGGGGTTTTTAAAACGTCGAGAGAGCCGGGCGCACGCGGGCGGCCGGGCCCCCGTCGCAAAAAGAAGCCGGCGGAGCTCTCCGTAGAACACGTTCACGGCTGTGAACATTGGGTTTTGACACGGCGTTACACGGCCGACGTCGTAATTGCCGCGGTTTTTCACCACAGGTTCCGCAGGTGTAACAGTTCGGAAAATGCCCGGGGTTATCGGGTTCCGGCCAATCTGTCGCCGAGGATCCTCGGTAATTCGACGACGATTTTGTCAAAGCCGAGGCCGCTCACTGGCCACGGACTTTTTTCCCTGCGGTTTTGTAATACGAAAATGCACCCGGACCCCGCCAGCCTCTCGCCCTGTTTTACGGTCCCCGTGGTGCACGCGGAAACACCGAGGCGCATGCATCGTCGGCACGCTAAACCGACGATTTTCATCGAAATCGACGAACAATTCCGTAACGAGTCTTATCCCGTTTTGAAGTTTCAAATACTCTACTTTGTCCATCGTGGTTATTCGAATTCGCTTCTCGGAAGGTAGCGTCGCTCTTCACGAATCAGCCTCCCAAAATTCTGGACACGGCATTCCAGCGAAAATTCGCCAATTTTTCGTTCACGAAAACATTTTTTCAATTTCCACACAGTAGTTCGAATGCACGGCGGAGACGGAAGATTTCCGGCCGCGTACTTTCGCGGTTGCGAATTGAAAATGTAACAGCACTTTTCGCGTTCGTCCGAAAGGGATATTTACGGTGTCGATACGCTGCAGTTATTAACGGCGGAGGATATTCTCGCGAGTGAAAATAAAATTAAAAAAAAAAAAGAAAAAGGTTGCTGTTCAACCGGCACGGAGCTATGTATTACAACAATTACACTGTCTTCGACAGTGCAATCTTATGCGAATCGAACGTGGCATTATGCGTCGACGCATTGACGTTCGTAATCGCCAAGGCGGAAGGTTATTTAGGGATCCCAAGCCGATGATTGATCCTCTCGCCGTAGACGCTCGCGCGGAAACGCGACGCCTCACGAAGGCCGTGCTCGCGCGAACATAGCAATTTTCAAATATTAATGCTCAATGACACTCGAACGATCCACGGTTATAATCATAGCCTGATTTCTTCGTGGCGGTCGCGAGGGATTCTTCTTCCGTTTCACGTATCACTGATCGGGATGCGCAGATAGAGAGAGAAAGGAAGGGTGGGAGGAAGAGAGAGAGACAGAGAGAGAGAGGAGAGAGAGAGAGAGAGTAGTGGGGACGACGTGGTACGCTAATGAAACCGCACTCTCATTAAAGCATCCAAATCGACGATACTAATTGGCCAGCTTTCGGAATAACCGGCATTATTGCTCAGGACGCGATATAATAATCGTTGCGGACGAATTCGGATCGGACAGCCGGTGGTTAAAGCGTCTAGTAATTTCACGGACGTGGCCCTAGAGCGATTAATACGATCCCGACGGGAATTAACGGCCGCATACGGAAAAATGCTGGCCCACGATCGTCCGAAGACAGGTCGAACTAGAAGATCTAGAAAATCGCTTGGAGAACCAGCAGACGGCTTATAGAAGAACTAGATCGTACAAGGAGCTAGAAAATCGTGTGAAGAATTATAAGATGCTACCTGACGTTTCTACTTACAAGTATACTGAATGGGACGGAACTGCGGGTTACGTACATTTATGACACGGATGAGTAAGTGCAAATTAAACCAGTTAAGGGATATAAAAGGAATTACTCGAAAATATCAGAATAGAAAATACTTGATTTATCACAGCAATTACTTTTGCAACCTTTTTACACCTCGTACATTCTAATCAGGGTTGCTAAACTTAATAGACTGTAATGAAAACAAAAAATTGCAGCGTTTTTTTTTTGTTGAAAATTAATTTTATGGAAAGACGTGAGATTCGCGGATATTAATAACAATATTTTTTCAACGACGTTCGCTGTAGAGACTACCGATAGACAATGTTTAATTGGAACGATTAAATGCAGTAATCTTGCACTATTTATTTGCCAGCGGAAAGATTAAACAATTTGATCGGATGGAAATAATTGTGCGTGATTATTGTGGACCACATGAAATATCATGTAAACGGATAATTTCCATAGGCTAATAAAGTTAATTCTAGTGCTGGAGGAATATCGCATGTGGGCGTGGCCCAATGAAAAACATTGTTATTTAAGCCAAGCCTCGGTAGACTGTTGCAAACTTATAAATAGTATATAAGAGACCGTGAGTGGGATGATAGATTGCTGTTATTAAACTTGCCCTGACAACGATAGTGGCGCGGTATTATTTATTTTGTACCCTAATTAGATGTAAATTGATAGTTGGGAGACAATACGATTAATGGAACAGATAACATCGTGCCATCGTCAATGTTTATTACAAGTAGAAACAGCGAATAATATTCTAGACACGCGAACAGGTTGCCGGAGAACTGGTGCATCCCATGAAAAATTTTCAATATTCTGCTCGTACTATTTTCCAAGACGGAAGTATAAAAACGGAACAAAACCTTATTCCATAGTTTCAACTAATCCTTTTTTATTCACATTATTATCTATTATAAATTTGGATCATCCTTCCAACCTTGAAAGACACAATCTTGCATAATTCTAAAATGAATCCTATCGGCAACGCGTATCTCAGTTTTACCATTTTCATTACCATTTTTTTTCTACACCGATTTACTCGTTAATAGATTCGCAGATCTTTATGCACGCATGTAAGACTCGCAAATTAACACGAAACCTATTACCTCCAATTAAATGAGCGATTTAAGATTGTTTTTCCTGCAATTATCGAAATCACAGAGACGTATTTAATGGGGAGACGATTATCAATATTTTTATCCAGACGCGTGTAATCAAAATTGTGTAGACTCCATACGAACCTGTCATTTTCATGAGACAGTGTTTAACAGCCAATCTGTTCATCCCGAAACTTTTATAATTCACCTGAACCAAACAATCAGATTCGTCTCTAAGAGCGTGCGGCCTTCCCACCCTCCCCCCGCCCTGTAAAAACGATAAGTATCCCGAAATGATAATCGTCCGGTTCAGTTCCATCCAGACCAACCGTCGGCGGCGGATCTTCCCAGCGGGCAGCGGAGTATCCGCTTTCACCGGGTGCATCCTGGCATGTCTCCTCGAGCGATAATTGCCGGCGGGATCACCCGGTGAAAGTCCGCGTAATCGAATACGCAATTAAAACACCGGGGACCATTGATACGAGGATCGCTCGAGTGTCTAGGGAGGCAATTAAAACGCGTGCATTATGCGACGCGCCGCCGCCGTCACCGGGCGGACGCCGAGCGTTCTCTCTCTTCTCTCCCTGTCTCTCGCTGATCAGACGTTTAACCGCTGAAAGGAAACCGAACGAGCCGGCAAGCGAGAGAACGGGAGAGAACAACAGTCTCTCCTGATGTGTCTCTTACCATTCCTCTCGTCCTCCCGTCCCGTACCGTCCCGTCCCGTTCCCGTCATCTTGTTCGTTTTCTCGATATTTCTCGTTCCAGCCCCCGGGGCCACGTATCGTGTATTCGCATTATCAACGGTACCGGGCATCATCACGATGCTTAAAAGGAAGAAGATCGCTGGAGAGGGTATGTGGGGAGGGATGAGGGGGATGAGGGGGGTGAAGCAAAGGCAACGTCAGCGACGCCGGCAGCCCAGCAGCGTACAATTAAGGGGGTTGATTGATGTTAATTCAAAGGGTAATTAAGAATGTTGCGCATAAAAATCCGGTAATTTATGGTCATTGGGGATAATTATATGTTGACCAGCTTGTAATTGCAAGCGCTCCGTGGCCTACAACACCGTGGCGCATAAGCGTCCGGGAATTGCGGGTAGCTCCTTCGGACAGGCCACGTTCGGCTCTCCTGTTTCTCTCTCTCTCTCTCCCCTCACCCCTCTATATTTCTCTCTCTCGCTCTCTCTAGCTTCCGACCTTCTCCTGTGTGCGTGTGGGTGGGATATACGGTCTCAGATCGCAGCTTATTATAGGGGCTAGTAGATAAGGTGGGTTTAGAAACAACCGTGCGCCGCGCCGGCAGCTAGTTTCCACATAGTCTTAGCCAGCTTCGCTTCTCTCTCTCTCTCTCTTTCTCACTCTCACTCTCTCCGGCCAACGGCAGCGGTCACTTCTCTGTTACACCAGCTCCCTGGATGCCCAGGGGCCACGAAGAGGTGCGTGGAAACCGCCCAAAGTCCCGGGCCACGATTTACGAGACCGATTCCGGACCGGCAAGACGACCAACGGACACGGACTTCGCGATCTTCAGCCTGGGTCCGGTCCGACGCGAAAACGCGATCCGTTTCTGGCTATGCGCAACAACGTACACACCTATAAATAACTCGTGGATGATCGCCATATGGCCGCGCATGCCACGCTATGCCATGCCGGCCCGACGGACGCGCGCGTCTTCAGGATTTCCTAGTTCCTACGGAGAATTCGGGTAAATCGGTATCAGCGATCGGTTCGAACGATCTCGTAACGCGTTAATGCCGCGGAACTTGTCGAAAATTTAGCACCCGAATCTTCTTCCAACGACTCGATTGTGCTCTTTCGACGGTATTTATAATATTTTCTGATCGCTGAACGAAGAGAACTTTTGAGAAAAGATTTTCTGTTAGACGTTGCAACCTGTCCCGCTTCGTCGATATCGAGAGCCACGAGGCCACGCCTACTTCGAGCACTTTAGAGGAGGGAGCAAGATAGATAGACCTCCGACCAGCCGATTATGGGCTAGCAAGCTTGACATTGAAAGTATCTTCTTTCTCTGACGTCATTCGCTTCGAAACGTTGTCCCCGAAGGGAATTCAGACTCGTTGCCTGTGTCCGATCCAGATAGAACCTTCGGGGGCGTGTCGAAACCCGCACCAACATTTGGAGGAACAGGTTTTATTTATTCCTAGGCTAGTTTGTACGGAGTTTATTTGCTCTAGGATTCGGAGGAATGGCTCTTTGTGCTCGAATAAGGGCCAGGGGGACCCATTCATTATCTATTTGAAACGGTGCGCTCTGTTGTTAGATAAAAGACACCTGTCAGAACGTTTTACTAGGTGTCCGTTCCACCCAACTTCAGCCAATCTTGCACATGTAGAAGTAGGAGCTGCAAGCTACATTTGACTGTTCATCTAGGAAATTGGGGTCGATAATTTTTATTAACCCTTAGCGCTCGAGTGCCGACTCAGAGGCGCCACCAAAAATTGCTAAACCATTACTCAAAATATTTTTTACATTATTAAATAAGTCGGTAACTAATCAATTATTAAACATTCAAGTATTTTATGAGGTGTTATATCAATTTCATATCATAAAATTGAAGGAATAAAACTATTTTAATAATTAATGTACACGTCAATTCGTATCGATGGACAAATAACAACTGATTAAAATATACAAAAGCTGTTTCGAGACAGCGGACACACGATCTCACGCACATTCACACGCATTCATACATTCCCGCACACGTTCACACTCAAAGGTGTCGTAATGAAAAGAGTACCGAAATCCGATTTTCGGCGCAGATCATACAGAGCCATTCCTCCATATCCATATTCCTACAAAATTAAGGAAAAAGAAATATAGAATGGAATTATTCTAGATTGGAAGAAATGTTTAATTTTCAAGTTAAAATATAGCTCCGAGTGCAAAGGGTTAAAATATACGAATTAATGAAGGGTCAAATTGAAATTAAGTGTGAATCCCTGGACACTAGAGATTGTATCTAGTGGATTGTTCTCGTGAAGAAACACGCGACAGAAAAATGTCTTGCGGCTCGAAGAAAGAATAGCTACTAGCTATTGTGTCGAATCGTACTCCAATATTACGAGTAATAGCTAGCAGAGTCCTTCGTACTCGTCGTGTAACCCTCCTGCTGGCACATTTAGCAGATGCCCTACGAAACTCCAAGGAACTAGCAACAACCGCGCCTACATCTCCGTTGACGAAAGGAGCCGAGAGAATTTCCACAAAACAAATCGATTAAAAAAACACGCAATTTCACGGCACCGGCCGGCCCTCCGACATCTGCGCAAAGGTAAGCTCGAAAGGTCTCTGTACCTTTAGTCAAATTGCGGTCGCAGAGAAACAACAGCCGGCACTCGTGCCGCCCGAGACAAGAAATTTCCGGGGCCAGCTCGCTCGCTTTTTCCACATTGTTCGCGGAGAATCTTAATTCATAGTATCAGCGTTCTCGATTGAGCCCGTAATGAGACGGTGTGTACGTCGCGTACGTTGACGGATATATCCCTCGAGTACGCGCGACGCCGCGAGAACGTTCCGTTATTGTTCTGGCTCACGCGGTAATAATCGTGCAGTAAAGCTTGCCGGTTTTTTCTGTTTTCTTTTTTTGTTATTGGAAATTACGGTGTGCCTCGTAGCATTGGACGAACAGCTGTTACGGAGAGCCGGTGCCAATTTTACCGGTGTTCCCGGTAGTCATTTTTGTTACATTTTAATCGAGTTTACCCTCGAGCGAGTCGGCGATGGTGTTTAGGGCAAGCCGAACGACATGGTTTAGGGGATCGCACCGATATTATTGCTTTATGAACTTGCGGGTACGAATTGGTAGCGCTGTCCGGTAATTTCGGGGTGCGGCTTCGGGGCGGAGTCGCAATCATCCGTGAGAGACCGTGCGTTTACACGGTGCTTGGAATATTTATTCGCAGTAAACAGTAAAAACGAATTCGAAAGTTCTCGGTGTGAACTGTATGGATTTTATGCCTCAGATTTCGTCAAAGCTTCTGTCACAGTATTCAAACACAATTTTTTTACGTAAAGATCGAACAGGAATTTCTCATGACGATCTGAACAGCGACCGAGTGTTTCTCCGGCAATCGAAGGGCGTAATTCGTAGACAGTCGAAAAGCGATGCGGAATAGTTAGACGAAGGCTCAAGGCCGCCGGCACGGGGTTAAAAGGAAAAGAAAAGGTGAAAGAGAGAGGACGAGCGAAAGTGGACGAGGAAGGTAGCAGGGCAACCCTCCTACTTGAAACACGGCCAATAAAATGATCCCAGCGGGACCAGTTGGCAACCGCCCATCGCGACATTGTCCTTGTTCAACTCCTTCTTCTCTTTTCTTTCTTTCTTTTTCTTTTTTCACGATCCCGTAATCAATCGAGCGGTCTAATGGCAACGTATAATCGCGGCTTTGTGGCGCCTAGTTGCGCTCATAATGCCGCAGAGAACGGGGAGCAGAAAAGAAGCTCGAGGCCACCGTTGTCGCACGGATTCGAGGGGGTGACAAAAGACGCCCCGCGGTATACCCGCTGGCTCATTGTTTTTTGGCTTTCGCGCGATCATTATACGCCACTGGCACACGTTCTCGCAGACTTCTACGAAATGCTAGCAAATCGGAGACAAATTTATTCGACCGATTAAGGGATTTCCGACGATCGGAATGTAACGAGGATTTCCTTACTTTTTGTTTCACTCCTGAGGATTTATGTTCGGTTCCAAGAATGTTCCGCAACTTTCCAAGAACCTTGTCGGATATCGGACGGATCGCGAAAACAGCAGCGAAGACGATTCGACAGAACGTCGTCTCCCGGAACGGGTTCCTCCTAGCGAGGACGGTTCGGTATCGAGTGATTCGAATTAATCTTTAACGCACGTACGTACGTAAGCGCGGCGGCTAAGTGCCAGCCGAGGTAATGGTCGTTTCGTGCGATACCATTCCGTCAGAAATCCGAGGGGCTTTGTCCCGAGTCACGGAACGCGAGGATTAAACCGAACAGCGGCCCGTTAATGCGACTCTGCGAACGCCTCGCCTCGCCTCATCTCGCCTCACCTCGCCACACCTTGCCTCGCTACTACCGAGGATACGAGAGAGCGAGTGAGCGAGCACCGCGGACCCGTGTGCGTAACGCAACGGACCTTCGATCGCACTCGACTCCTCCATAAATCGGCTCCGAAGGCATCGGGAAATCGCCCTTCCCTACCCTTCCCTTCCCTTCTCCTCACCCCTTCGCTCTCCCGTGATCACCTGGCTGCGCGATCTTTATGCAAATACGCAGTCGCTGCCATTAATATTCGGACACTCTTCGACCCCTTCTCGCTGCCTCGATTTACCATGATTTACCACGATTTACCGCGATGCTCAAAGTGGATTGCAACAATGTTTTTTACTTCTTCTTCAGTTCATCCGCGATTTCAACGTGTTCTAACATGTCTCGGTTAGGTCCGCAATTCGGACGTTCTTCGACCTCTGCTTCTTAAGTGGACCGCAATTTTTTTCGTAAAATTTTTCGGTACACAAATAATTTCTTTGCGCATTTGTGATGTGTAAAATAAACGGGGTCTCAGAATGACCTTACGTTTTAAATTGCGCGCCATTCTTTTTTTTTTGTGGCGAACATAGAGTACTAATCTTGGACAACTGACAGCAGGAAGAATTGACTCTATCGAGCAACGCGTAGAAATTGTGAAAATTCATGATAGAACTGGTGAAAAAATTTTTCTTCTTTTTTTCGTGTATCTCCGATTATAGAACAGACAATCGAACAGAATTTCTCTCGAGTATAGTAAGAGCTTCCTTGGAGCTGATTCGATGAATGAAAAAAATGATTTACACTCCGTTTGGTCAAGTTATCCCGGCGAAATGCGAGCAGCGTTCCGAATTCCAAGAAGCTCGTGTAAAAATAGGAACGGTTGAACGTTTCCTTTAGAAAATAATTAAAGCGAGCGCAGCGAAGGGGTTCAAAACTGTTCCAGTATGAAAATTCGCCGCGGAAGATAGAAAATATGACGGGAGCTTCGCGCGGCCGTCCTCGGAGACGCAGGAAGAATATTTCATGTTTTACGGCGCCAGGCGTCGTTGGGGTTTGCGCCGTACAAAAAAAAAAGAAAAAAGGAAAAAATGTCAGCCCGCCGGCTAAATCAGAGCGTGAGTGCATTAAACTCCGAATTACCACAAATAGAACTTTAACCGCACATGCCCATTATAATGGGTACCCCCTGCTGAAGATGTATTTACGTACTAAACCGCCTTCGCGGCTCACGCTGAGTCGTTTGGAATTAACATCTGGCCCAAAAACGGGCTGCGCTCGGTTCATTGGACCCCCTCTTCTTCTTGCACCGTTCCCCTCTTGCCCCTCGCGACCCCCGCCGTCCCCTTGAAACGGGATTAACCGTCGAATCGTTCGAGCACTTCCACTTATCGGTCGATCGAGCCGGAAAACATAATCGTTTCTTTATTTTCTCTCAAGTGAAACTCAATACACTTGCTCCGAGAACGAACTCGTTCAACACTTTACGGATCGGTGATTTTTTATTGCCGATCTGTTCGACATGTATATTACCGAGCAGATGACTGCCCGTGCCGCCGATGGCTATGATTTGTTTAAAACGTTCGACGCGTCTTGCGAGAATTATTTTATAATACGAGACTTCATCTCTATGTAAAACATTTTTATTACAGCGCTCTCGGAAGTTACGTTTCGCTATTCTTCTTTTTTACTTATTAGGTTTAGGGAAAACCGGGAAGAAATTCTATTTGCACTTGTTCTCTTGGAGTCGCTGTGTGCTTCAGATCGGGATTCTCCGAAATTGCGCACAGGTCTACTACTACAATTTATTTATTTAATGTTGCTTCAACATCCAGGGTCATTAGCAACACGGTACATTATCTTATAATATTTTATATATTTTAGTATCTTTGATATACTGTGCAAGACCGGCGATATACTCCTCAGAGGTCTGTTTTTACACAAATCGGCTGTTCTACAAAAATCATCTGGCGAGCCTGTTTCTCCGAATTAAATTGAAACCGACTCGTTATTCGAAGAAATACACCGAGCACTTCTAATGTCTATCGACAGTCCCGCGACTTTGCTGTTCACGCAGAGTTCCGACGTTTCACGGCCAGGGGCGTACACGTGGTACGCGTCTCGGTCCATTCTCCGAAGAATCGAAAGTCTTCCGGGACTGTTTCCGGCCGTTGGCCACGGAAGAAAAGGAGTCCGTGAATGGGGGCGAACGTCGGCTCGGAAATCTCCGGAGTGCTTTTACACGCAAATTAGGTCTATTAGGAGCATCGAGCGTACAAAAACACTCGTGCCGTAGCATCACTCTGTCCCCCCGATGCGTGAGCAGCTCTCTCCGGCCCGGTTACGCACGTGCGTGCTTCTTTATGAATTATTAGAATTAATGACACCGCACGCATCGCTTCGCGCCACGGGGTGTCACGTCGTTCAATTGCGAGCAGCCACGGACACCGGGGATACATGCTCAAAGGAACGAGGACTTTGAGCAGCAGAGGGTTACGCCAGTTCTGTTCCACGGGCTGCAGCGTACGCTGATTCGAGAGGTTAATTCTTTCATACGGAAATCGCTGCTACTTTTGAAACGACGATCCTTTCGGCGCAACAACGTGACCGGGTTAAGCGGTTTTTTTGAATGCGAGGTCAAAAACCAAAAAGTGCTCGTCCGTTGGCCAACGGTGCGAAATAAAAAGTTTCTAAGACATCGGTGTTCAATATATGATTTATTGTATCTGTAATATATATTTTAATAATGTTTTCTCCGATTGCGTTCACTGTACACACCGTTACGTGAAAACGTTTCGTAAAACGTCGCGGCATATTTAATAATTTTTATTTGCAGACGTAGCCTGTGGAATATTAAGGCAACACAGGCCACCAGCCAACGAATAAAAAACTAACTGGAAATTGGCGACGACGTAAGAACAAGTGTAATTAGATGGTGCATTTAGACGGAGAATCGGTCGGACGAACGGCACGCGTGAGCGATCGACGCGCGATAGAAGCCGGTGTCTCGAGAGCACGGGGAACACAGTGGGGAAACACTCGATTCACATTTGATGCTTCGAAGACGGTGGCGTAACTTGCTTAGCGGCGGTGATTCGTGAGTCGATAATCGATGGAGGGCGCCGGATGGAAAATAGAGAAGCAAGGCTACAAAGCGAGCTGGAAGTGGGTAAGTTGTCGAGCGAAATGTTATCGCGCGCCGGATCGTCGGCAGGGGTTGAATCGGGTAAAAGGGAGCTGAATGGGGCTGCAAACGGGGGTTGACGAGCCGAGGGAAACGGTGAACAGAGACGGAGGATAAACGCCGAGGAACGAGGAGAAATGTGGACGGGGATTTAAGAAGGGGAAAGCATCGATTACTTTCCTTGACCTGGACAATATCCGCGTTTCCGCTTCTCTGTTGCCCGCGGTCCCATTTTTCATCTTTGCTTTCCCAGCTCTTTCCTTTTATTGCGCTATTACACATGCGACTTGTTATACAATGCGTCTCCGCGTTATTCGCTTATCGTTTCGATTCGCGTTTAAGATAAGCTGTAATTTTTATCGATCGTGAGCTAAATTCAACAATATTTCTACTTCACCGAGAACTATTTCTGCAATTCTTTTTCAGGCGCGTATTCGATTGAAAATTGCTCAACATACGAACAAATCGAACAGGAAACTCTTGAATGAAAATGTCAGCGATCTCGAAAAGTCCACGGACTTAAGCGGTGAATTTTCCGAAAGAAAAAATGGAAAAATTCAGATACAGGACACCGAGTGAAATCGTTCGATCTAAACGAACAGTCTTCATTTCGAAGTGTTAATTCGTAATATCAAGGGATCACGGAGAAAGGCAGTCGATAGGCACTGAATTTCCTCAGTTTCGAACTATCAGTGCGCGCGGGGGTTGAGGTATACGATGGAAACTGGGGTTAAGAACGGCAACGTCCCGTTTTCTTTGCGGCGGTATCGCGAGTCGAGTGCTTCCTTTGGGATTTTCCGGCTTCGACTCTCCATCAACCGTTGCCGTCCTCTCTCTCTCTCTCTCTCTCACTGGTTTCCTCCTCGAGCAAACCCGAGCGTGCTCTCCCTCTTTCAACCTGTCTCCTCTCTTTCACTGCGGTCCCGAGGCGGCAAGCAAAGAACTTCTTTCTCTCTCTCTCTCATCCCAGCCGTCCCGGCAGCTCTCGCACTGATTTTCTACCCTCGACACCGTGTCCCGTCCACCCTCTGCAACCCCCGCAGTCCTCCTCGTGGCTGTTATCCACCCCCGCACTCACACCCCCGACAGTCACGCTGCCAACACGTGCTCCTGTTTACCTCTCCGATCACATGGTACCGGTACACTGGCCCCGGTAGGTTCACTGACGGTGTCATTTCATCGCAAAATACCTGGGGGGCCGCGTATGCGCGCTGCTTAATTGCATTCATGACCCGTGTGCACCGTGCATGCGTGCTCGACACGCCGCGCAACGATCAACCGCTGCGGGGTGGACGGATTTCGATGACGATTCGCGCCGCCACGAGGTCATTCTCGTGGAATTCACGTGGACGCTGATTCCGGCCTGCACGCGCCACGCTCCGAGCGGAATTTACTTTTGATCTCGACAACCTCTTTTTTGAAGTCATCGAATAAATTTCGCTATAACGTTTCACAAATTATTTTTAGATAAGCGAATTTTTGCATTTTGGATTTTTGTGTCGCTACGTCGATCTAAGAGATGGTTTTGCGAGATATTTATTTATTCGTTTTTCAATGCGCCGAGTCTTACAGATTTTACTGCGGACCGTGATGACCACTAGAATTTTTAGTTTCTTCGACTACAGCTTTATTTACAGCGCTCGAAAAATTCACGCGAGAATGCCAAAGAAGCGAAAGGAACTTCTAAAGACGCGCGATGTGGAACGACTTTCGCAGAGTTTCATCTGTTCGGAAGACAATGCTCGAACGGTCAGCGCAACAACGATAACAAATAATGAAATATTTTAAATGCCGTTTCGTAAAGCAGAATTTTGCCACACCGAAGGTGACATTCCCTGAAAAATACGCCCAAAAATTCTTTGAAAGATGTAGCACCGCTATAAATAGGCGGAGTCTATAGCACCGGAGACTAAAAATATCTCCATGCATTAACCTTCTAACATTGAAAATTACTTTCGAGCGCGCGGATGGAAAGACCTCACACTTTTTCTATTCTCGACTTGATCATCGATAAATTATCTTAACATTTCACGAAGGTCGTGCACGTTTTGTATGAAACACATCGGAACCTATCGAACAAAATCGCAGATCGCGTCAACCGGAAGAGTCATCGAATCAATTTTCCCCGAAGAAGAAAATCGACTGTCTCGCTGTCTTTTGCGACCGTTTCACTGGAAACAGGGATTCGTAATTTTTTCTATTCCCAGCAAAGAGAAAACCGAGAATCCGTCGTTCTCCGGGATTTCTCGACGGGGACGCTAGCGACGCAAGGAATGATCCTTGTACAAATAGGTGTTCACCTCGACGAAGATCGATCTGAACGGCGAAGGTTAAGAACCGTTCGCCGATCCAGCAATTAGCATTCGCCGGTCACACTCGCTTATGCGCGGATCCCCGCGTAATTATCACCCTGATTATTGGAACGCGGCTAAGTAGCAGTCGGGAAAATTATCACTCGGCGTAGAAATAGGCGCGGAACTCGACGCCGGCTTCAATCCCTCGCTACCGACATTCCCGCGCGGCCTGGCCCCGAGTAACTTTCTTAATTACTGAGATTAACTTAATGGTATCGGGGCAACGATTATCGCTCGCGAGCCTCGCAATTGCCGACCAGATATAAATACACGCTGCACCCCGGCATCACGAATTTTGATGGAAACCTTTTTTACAGAACGCGCGCGCGCGCCCGGAGAATGCGAGACGAGAGTTCTCGTTTGGAATCGTTAACCTGTCAATGCCTTCGACAAAGTGGGCCCTTTAGCTCCAATTTTCGCGAAGCAACCCGATGCAGTCTTCACGGTTTACACGAGGAAATTTTTATTTCCGAATCAGGATTTTACACTGAATTTCATTTTTTCTTTCAGAAGAAATAGAATGATAATTTTCAGGATCATTTGTGATCTACAGAAAATTTTTCCGTGGCTCATGAACGGATAATGTGTGTTCGTTTTACGATAATAAAACAGTTTCGATAGTCTGTGGAACGATTGCGGTTCTTGGTTAATTTTTCTGCGGTTTATGAATAGTCAGATTTCGCTCGTTCGACGGTGTAGATTTTTCCGGGAAATCGTTGTCAGTACAGCAATTTTGCGAGCGTGAGCGAAGATAATGGCATAATTAAACGCAGATGAATCGAAGAGGCCAGCATGCATCCGTAATTTGCATTAACGTTACCTTAGGCACTGCGACGCAAGAAACGATGTACGAAGACGTTCAGTCAAGACGGAACGTTACGAAGTTCGAGAATGTAGAGAACTACGACGAACGAAATGCTCGTTTCGTGAGATCTAGCTTTTTACGACACTTCCGACGTTACAAATAAATTTTCAGGACTAGAAACGATGAATTAACACGTTCGGTTCAGAAGAAACGTTGCGAAACGTTGTTGAAGTGCAACGAACGAGGTGAAACGTAATTTTTGTGACACCTTCTATGATATTCAATTTAAGAATAAATTTCCGAGGTACAGTAGCGAAATGTTACGCTGTAAATATTTTCTTCAGAATGTGTACAAGCAAAGATACTTCGTCTGTCCGAGCCTACTTCATCTGTCAAACTGAAGTGGTGAATTTTTCTGTCGGTCAGTTGCATGATAGAAGTCGCTTAAAACTTTAGCTCATTGGATTTGCGGGGATTTTTCTGACACGAGATTATGCTACCATAGTGCATGATGTTATATCGCAACGAGACGAAAAATATTTTCCTTTGCACTAATCCAGACTTAATCAAGACACAGCCTATCGCACTTTCCTGCTACCATCGATCTAGACATATTTTCCAACTTTGAAGCAAACTTTGCGTCGGATTGTTCTACAGAAGCGAGGACCGGTTGAAGAAATCCATAACCAAGATCGGCAATCGACTAATGGGCGTGCTAACGGCTCTAATCTCCCGGCGAACGGTGTACGTCGAAATGTTCTCGCGCTGACATACGGCAAAATCGTACTCACCTAAAGAGATCGGCGACTGATGTGCGTGGGACGTCGTCCTGACGTAGTTCGTAGCGCCCGCAATTGTACACGTAGCACGTTGCCACCTGCTCGATCGAACCGAGTCTCGTCCGCAGTGCCAGCGAGTCCGTCGATCTCAATTGTCTTATCACAAAACCGATCGCCCCGCGATCCCGCGTCGTCGCTCGATCCTCGGCCACCGTCTCTTCTCTTCGATCCTCGGTCTTCCCTGAATATTTTCACTTGTCACCGATAACAGCGTACCAACGACGGCGAGCAACAGCAGCGATCAGTCCCGATGGCGGGCCGACGTCGACGGACAAACGATTCACAAATACATCGACCGCCGGTGACATCAGCCTACTTAATTACGCCGGTTAATTGCGAGTAATTAGGGGCGATTAACAAGCAAACAGTGGATCGCTCGTTGCCCGGATAAAATTGATACCGCGATCACCCGGAAGAGACTCGAGGGGAACGACGATCTCAACGATTTCGGTGATCGACCTAGATCGAACCGATCTAGAGATCTGTAGAGATCGCGTGGCCGCGCGCGCGCGCACACACAATGCTGTTCGTGTGACGACCGTTCGTTCGGCTTTCAAGCGAGACGGCGAGCGAGCGAGAGAGAGAGAGAGAGATAGAAAGAGAGAGACGCGAAAACGAGGTTCCTTTAATGCGATTTTAATTATTCTATTTGTCCGCGGTACGCGCACAAGTCCGTCGTGGTTATCGTGTGCAATTCCGCGTCGGGAAACACACGGGAGTCACGCGCGTGTGGTAATTACCTGCGGCGATAATTAGAAGTTTATTAGAGTCCTTGTGTCATCACTTCGCTGGAAACCGTTCTCGCCGAGCTCCTTGCCGCAACGGTTCTCCCCGTCTCACCGGGGCTTGATCAATCTCCCGAACGTCTACGTTTATTGCCGCGTGCAATTAACTCTGCACCACCTGTCCCGCGCACCTGCCACGTTTAACGCCTACTCCCGCACGTGGCCCTCGCTGGCGGCGATATATTTTCGATATAGTCTCACCGGGCGAGCACGCGAGCTCGCCTCGAATCGGGTGATAGGACACTGTGGATCACACGCAGGAGAGCAGGCCCCGTCCACGGTAGCACAGAGTCACAGTCAGCTGACGTCGCACAAACTCGGTAGTAGTCAATGGACACCGGCGACGTTTCGAAGAGAACCTTGCACACCCGTCACCACCGGATCAGTGTGCTGGCAAAAAACCAGCAAGAAAGACAGCAGCAGTTCTCGAGTCCGCGGAAGTGTCACGCGTGGCGTGCCTCGCTCGGTCTGGTCCCACGTGCCGAGTGAACCGGCGCACGCACCTCTACGCTCTGATTCCCTGATCACTCTCGAATCACACACTCGCCGATCACTCGGCCTATCACAAACTCCCCCGGGTTACTTCCAGGCGTCTTCTGTTCCCTGACTCCGACGATCTTTCCCACGTAGACGACCACTTACGCCGCGGTAGAACAGGCGTCCGGCGTATTCCTCGCTACCCCGGGCTGCTCTACGACGGGAATCCGTGGGTGCTTTCGATCGGTCCGTGTCCGGTCAGTTCGTACCGACGACGATCCAACAGATCGATCGACACCACCGGGAAGAAGAGCGTTTCACCGATCGACAGCGATATCCCGTGTGGCCCTCGTGTCGCTGGCAGCGTGGTGTGCACGTTGCGCGGACTCGGCTCGGCGCGAAAACTTGGACCTGAATCCTGACGGTCCGCAGTCTGGCTGCGTAGTGGCTCCGGTGTAGAGCCAAGGGAAGGCAACCCGCCGTGGCTTCTCTCCCGCCTAGCCGCCAGCCAATGCTCGCCGCGCTTGGTGGGGGCAAAATGGGCGGAGCGGTGGGCGGTAACCATGCGCGGAGGTGGGCCGCGAGTTACTCGCGAGATCCCGTTGTTATGATTGTTATGAGTGTCCGAGCTGCCTCCAGCGAGCTGCTTTGGGGGTGGAACGCGCGCGAGAGGGACCCGCGCGTCTGTCCCCCTTTTTCATCCTGGTTCCCACTCTCTCCCTTTCTCTCTCTCTCTCTTTCTCTCTCTCTCTCTCTCTCTCTCTCTCTCTCTCTCTCTCTCTCTCTCCCTGTAATATAACCACCACGAGCTCGAACGAGCTCGTAACCGTGATGCAAATCAGCCCGACGGGGCTGAAGAGTACTTCGCCGGGGATGCCCGGGAGGAGCGATTGGCGCGAAGGACCGATTTCGCGGCTTCCGCTGGTCTTCCTTCGCAAGGACACACGCCGGACCCTTGCTGTCTCCCTTTGCTGTCCCTTAGCCACCCTATCCCCCGATGTGATTTTAAGGGCTCATCGCGAGACCAAGATCCAGCGTTCCCTACCCGCGGACACGAATCGGTAAGTAGGACGGGTGCGGGGGGAGGGTGCAGGGAATCCGGAGCTTCCGGCCACCTTTCCTCCGATTTTTCTTGGCCCCGCTCGAGTGAGTAATTGCCTATCGGGTGATTTAATTAGTGGTTCTTCGCCGGAGATGAAGTGCGAGCGAGCGCCGACCGCAAATGGAATATTTCGGGTTAATTTGGATTCCGAGTGCCTCCCGGATGATTCTTCTGCTGTTAGGGGAGTCTAGTGACCACTCGAGTCTTGCCCGACGACTGTGTATCCACGGACAATGAATAATCCACTATTTTTACCTGGAGCTGCTGGGAGACCCCCCGACACCGGCTTCTTTTTGAAATTCGACGGAATTGGCTGGGGCTCGAGGTTCGTATTTATTTCTTGAAGATTTTACAATTGTTTTCCGTGATATCGCTGGATGGTTCCGTCACTTCACCCTATTCTAATTCCATTATACAACGATAATACGGTTTCTAGGCAGCATGAGTTAATTGGACTTTGACAATCCCCGTTTAACCCTCGTAAATCATTCTTCCGATTTGTGTGTTGGTTAAATGTTGGAAAAAGGTTAAGCGTATTTTGTGTCGCGTATCTGGGTTAGATCTGAGCTCGGTAACCATAATTTCTTTCAGTATCTTGCATCTTGCTTTTTTCACAAAGCTGTTACAGCTATTTCTCAACATCATAGTCACCTCAAACATTCATTTTTCTCTAACAATCTTAAATTCGTTCAGAATGTCTCTCAAATAATGTCTCTCAAATTTTTCAAAATATAATCTCGATGTTTCGTACTTGATCCACTCAATTGTTACGACAAATAAATAAAATTCCCCAGTCTAATGCGATCGAAAGGAACGTACACCAATTTTCCAGAAAATCGTAGCCAGTGGTAAATTTTTCTGCTCGAGCCTACGCTAACAATCTCTCAATTGCGTGAAAAAGTCGGACGAGAAACTTACCTTTATGGACATCCTCCGGGCGTTCGATAATATCGCCAGCGTTAAAAACGCTCGAGAAAATAGTCGCGGCGTCGTCGATGTATAAGGGGAAGATTAATTACCAACACGGTGTCCGCGTCCATAAATGAGCATCGATATCCCATCCCGTCCTCGAACATCTTCCTCTCGCAATCACGTTCGTGTGGTGTCTCTCGATCGATCCCGGCCATCGATCCCGAATTATCGCGTTAATCCGCGTTCCTTAAGTATGTATATACATATATCCTATCAATTGCAAGTCACAGAGACGCACTCCAATTACCTGCGCGGCCGGTCGGCCCGGTAGGGCCTACGGTCATTAATTTTGATAAATCGTTCGTACACAGAAGTCGGAGTTCGTCGACGTTGATCCACTGTCTCATTTATCTTCGGGAGAGGGGGGCGCGATGAACCCCCGGCTGGTAATTGCAACGCTGCGTGCAACGATAGCGCGCCATTTTCGTTTCGTTCTGTCACGGGGCTCGATCGCCGCGATCTCTCGCTACCTTCGAGCTACGCGATGCGTAGACCGCGTGCTAATTATCGTTGGCACGTCTGGGAATTCTCGCAGCCCGCAATCGGCCCGAAATATTAGCGTTCCGAAAGTTAAAGAACGCGTCCGCCATCGCTTACGTTCGTCCCGCTTCGCAGGACGCAACGAGATCGTCGCGGTCTCGTCTCGCGGACAGGTGTAGGACCGTTTTCGCGTGTAGTGACGATTCTTAATTTTTTTTCTCTTTTTTTCGGAACAACGGAGGTGTAAACGCGGTAGCGATAGGGTGTACCGCGCCGCGTTCAAAACGAGAACGAACAATTTCATCGGGAACGTTATCGAAAATGCGAACCGAATCGGTTCGTTCTCGCTTTCCTGCGGCTTTCACGAAATAACGTGCGGTTTGAGTTTTCGTGGGGTGGGCGGCCGTGTCGGGAAGAAATACACCGCAATACATATTAAAATGCGTCAATCTGCCCGACGAATCTGCTGTGCAAGTGTGTGTGTGTGTGTGTGAGAGCGCGGCGACCACGATGTAAATTTCTTCTGAAATGTTTTTGCGGAGTGGTCGCGCCAACTACTTGAATATATTAGCCGCGTTTCTTTTTTTTGCATCTTATATGGGACTTCGCGAGCGAGTGACGCGACCCGGTACTTAAAGCTAAATATTTCCGCCGTCCGCGAGAGTGTGAATTTGAAAGAGAATTTTTAATGGCCGTCCGTAACGTCATGCAGTTTAATATTTTTTTACATCTGCATATCAGTGTCTTGACATTCGCCGAATCTTTCTCATGTAAATCGCGATAGATATATAGTATTGTGCCACGGGAAATTACTCTCCTTATGAACGGAACGTTTGTCGCGTTAATCATTCTTTTTTACGCTCGGACGACGGGTCCATTTTCACAGAGCAGCTCTCGAACGCGTCGCCCAACAATTAACTCCGCTTTACCGGATTATAATGTCAATTCGGTATAATCAATTAGTGTGCATAAGTACTGCCGGACATCTATTTGAAAGCGTATCGATAACTACTGAACGCAAAGCGAAATATTCTTATCTCTATAATTGTCAGAATCGTCGGACTCGCGAGCGTTAATTCTTCGTGCGAACATATAAATTTTACACGCGGAGAGGTTCTTTATTTTTGTTGTGCGAGTCGGCGGAAGGTACGCGCGGAGGGTCGAAAAGATAGGTGATTCAGTTTGGGAGCAATTGAATTATTCTTGCACGATGAATTTCGTGGGATAAAAGTTGTCGTGTTTGAAAGGCCTGCACACCATCTTGCGTAAAAATATTCGCAAACACCGTGCGTAACTGCGTGTTCCCGTTGCTTCGCAGGGAACGTTTATTAAGTCCAAATTTTACCCCTTTCGAGCCACCCTCGTCTGCGCCACTATTACTGTCCGCACCCTCGGTGTTTTAATGTTCTCCCCTCAATTTCTCCAACATCGACCTCGACAATATTCTGTCGTGATTCGGCCCTTCAAGGTGGGTCCTCCGTTACGGATATATTCAGTTTGCTTGAACGAATGCTGGAGAACTTACCTGCTCATAATCCTCAATAACATTTTACCGAAAATTATCAAAAATTCTTAAGATTAATTTTTCAGTCCATTGAACCGAGGCTTTGATTTTACTACCCCCAATGGTTCAACCCTTCAGTGAGAGGCTTTTTTTATCAGGGACACATTCAGTATGCTTGAAACAATCGCATATTTGATCGAAAACCATTAATTAATTGTAAATTGATCTGTAAATGCATTGAATCTTATTTCAAACTCTGCTGCGTCTAATGCGAGTCTTCTCGATCGCAGTTAATAGTATTTATTCGATGAATAGCGTTTAGAAATAATTCACGAACGTCGGACGTTATTTCAGTTTTTTTTCTGCGTATACTCATTCAACAAATTTGATTTAATTCATAATTTCGTGTTTTGAAATGAGAAAGAGTTCTATTTTTCAAGAAAAGTTTCGAACAGACGGCTCAAGTTTGAAAATAATTAAGGACAGAGCTACGTAGCGATTTGATGCGTAAGAGAAATTAGGAGCATTGAAAACTATTAATTTTCTTTGATTATTGCATGGACACAATTGATTATTGTCCTCGTGTACAGAAACTTAGGCGAAACTTTGCTTCCGCGAAGTTCCACCTAGAATATATTGATTATTGAATATCTAGCCGGTCTGTGTGACGGACAGTTTCTAAACAAAATGGCGGTCAGCGTGTTGCCATCTCGTTTACAGGAATCTCCGATCGCCGAACCTATATTGAATATAGTCTATTCGACTATGAACGTTATAAAACTGCAACAGTTATTCATTATTATTCTACTAGTGTATTATCATTTTATGAATCATCTGAAAATTTGTATAGACAAGGAACAATTCGGTTAATCATTACACGAAGCTAACGTATTATTTTAAGGAAAGATGCAAACTCAATTGTTTCAAGATTGTAGAAATTACAGGGAAATTACATTATGAGTAATTGTTTCAGGTGAACAAGCGATTGTCAGACAAACCGGATTGAATATAGAAAACTCGGCAATTATCAGCCACGTTCTAATTAATTAACGACGAGGTAAGAGAAAAATATTACATTTTTCTTGTTTCTGAAATAATAACGTTTATTATCTGGACCAAACCTGTCGAACAGCTTCTCTTAATCGTTATCTCCCGTGTACAAATTAATGGAGAAACATCGTTGCTTAAATTGAACTTATAAATCAACAATAATGAAACACAGAAAATTGTCTGCTGCATATTTACCGATTCCACGAAATTAACAATCATTACTAGACAACGGATCTTTATGCAAAATAAAAATATTCTAACCGTATCGCAGCGAACTGAAATTTAATTCTTTTTCTTAATATGTTTGCTAGATTGACGATAATATTACAGTATTTTCAACTTCTAACGTTTTAAATTGCACCTGCCCGTTTCTATTATAAAAGCTAGAAATCCGTAATCGTTTGCTGAATAGAACCAGTCAAACAAAAATTCTTTCCATCTTCCATCCCCTAAACGAAAGTCGATCGAGTACGGCATCAAGAAAAATCCGTTGACACCTCCCCCATTCATCCGACCAAGAAACGGGCGAGCGGGTACGGTAACCGAATTCCCGGGTGCCGTCGACAATAATCAAAGAACCACCCCCGTTCACCTGTTACGATGCCCCCGCACCCCCTGGACGCGATCCGTCCGAGCGTCGAGGTGTCGGTGAAAGAAAAGAAGTAGTATCCTTTCGGCGGCAGGCCGCGGCGAGGAAATGAATGAATCCGGTTGTCCTTCTTGCACCCGCGTGGTCCACGTGCTTTTCACATATAACTCACCCCCGGCTGGAGGCAGGACGTGTAGCCAGCTGGTGGTTGAAGTTGTAGGAGTCGGCGGCAGGATGTGGGTCTCTACTCTCTCTCCTGTGTTCCTTCTGTCCCACTTCAGCCTTCGGCCTCTCGGTTGCACGCGCCGGACCATCGGATCCTCTTCTCCTTCTTCCTCCTTCGGGCTCTCTGCTCTCTTTCTGGCCGTCACTTTCGTCCCTCACAGTCTTTCCCGCACGCTTCTCCACCCCACACCCGCCCCACATGCCGACTGCACCCTCCGGCATCAGGGGGTGCTCCGTCTTTCACCCCCGTCCCACCGGATCGATTAAAACTACAAAGTGTTGCCTCTCCATCCGTTGGTACGCTCATTCGTGGTCGACTACATTGCTCCGGCACTCTCCTGGCGGCACTGGGTTACCAACTCTTTCAGAGTTACCAGATCTTTCTGTGATTCTCTTTTTTCCCCTCCCCCTCCCTCCCTCCGCGTTTCTTCTTCTTTTTCCCATCGCGTTTCCTCCCTCCCCTCTCTATACCGGTCTCTTTTATCGGAGGATCTCCGTATTCATGGGCGTCCGCGCTCCGCTTTCTGATAATCTCCGCGTAAAACTTCTCCGTCCCGACGGGATCGCCACCGCGCTCGCTCGCTCTCTCACTTTCTTTCTATTTTTTTTGTCTGTCTTTTTTCCATCGCTCCCGCACTCTCTTTTTCCCCTCTGTGTTTTCCCTGCGGCGGCACGCCGCCGACGCCGATCGGATGTTACCTCTCACCTCTGGATTTCTCTTCCACCCGGCCGGATGCTAATCATCTTTCACTGACTTCGTCGACTATGTTCGTCGACTCCGGGGCTCTTTCCGCGATTCTCGTTTGGACGTTCCACGATTTACCCAGCTGATCTTTTTTTTTTTTTAACGAAGATCGTCGCAGTTTGTGAACGAAATATACGTATTTACACCGTCGAGTACGTTTACACGGATTACGAAATGTCATAGAAAACGTGGTTCTGGATAAATTATTTCGTTCGTGTTTCTCGTCTACCTTTTTTTACGCGCGTCTTCTTCCTCCTTGTTCAGCTTCTTCCTGTTTTGAGGAATTAGAGGAACTTTCGGCATCTCCTTTGTCCGCGTGTCTTTTCTTCCTCTTGTTATTGAGAACGCCTCCCCTGGTGGAACTGAAGGAACTCGCAATGTAAATTACGAATTTGTTTTGTACTTTAAGAAAGATACTATGTTGTATTTTCTTTCATTTTTTTTTTTTGCATGTGATATGATATTAAGTTGGACAGGTGTGAGGGTTGCGGTTTCGAGTTATTGTTATTTTAAACGTCTTCGGACCAATCCGCCCCTGTTCCCGAGGACTGTGGGTAAATTCTTTCGGCATCTTCTTTGTCTACGTTTCCTTTATTCTTGTTGTTTCGAGGGACCGTGAATGAGACTTACGCTCGCCCGATGAAATTGGAGGAGCGCCGCGTAAATTACCGGTTTGTTTCGTAACATCTGACGTTGATCGCCGAGTAAATACCCCAAAAAGTGTAACAGAATCACGGACATTTATTTAACGAGTCCGGTAATCGAGAGGTTCGCGATTTATTACGGTCATTATTCCATTAATTCAATCAGTTCTTTGCAGATTGTTATGTTCAATTTACGTCGTCGACTAAAATTAATTTTCAATATGTCGAGGGTGCACAATTATATAAGCCTTCTGTACGCTATTGTAACAGTACGCGTAAAGCGAGTGTTTTATATTACTTTATAGAAATAAGAAGAATGAGTTCACAAAAACTTTTAGCCGTACTTCTTATAATAGAATATTATTTGAATAATTTCTCATGAATGCGTCTTCACGATTTCAATATTCCTGAATTAAAAATATTAGAACTCGTCATTTTTTACGGGTCCCGTAAACCGGGTGTTAAATTGAGCGTTCAAAAACTTCTGTTTTTACTTACCAAGATTTTCTACCAGACGACCCAACCAAAAAGTACCGCAATTAACAAATTCGCTGTAAACATGCTCCGCGTACACGATCTCACCTCGATTCGCTTTTCCACCATCGGAATCTCATTGATCCCAAACTTAAATTGCGTATCAAGTCTATCTTCGGAAGTTTAAGTACCCGGGCAAGTTTCGCGCGGTCGTGACAAGGAAGAAGTTGCTAAAATTCCACACACAATCTAGCTGATCCGATCCGATCCGGGCCGGGCCGGTGCCTGAATCGCTCAATCTACTGGCAACGCGTACAGGTTGTTTCACATTCGATGGCGCAGCTAGGAAAATAATTGTGGACAATTTCATATTCACTCCTCGGACTGAGAAACGCAAAAAAAAATCACCTGCTTCATCGATTTCCCGAGTTTCCCCCAAGTAGCACCGTTTTCTCAAAAAAATCTCAAAAACTGCATCCTCTTTCAGTCTTGCGACCGGATCGGTAACACCCTGTACGCTCTCATCGTTTAATTCCGGCGTTCGGTGGAGGTGGAGGAGGAAGTGGGGAGAGGAGCTTTTTCTCGCATAGTAGTCGGTCGCGGAAGATTAGTGGCATTGGGTGAAAGGCTTCTCGGGGGCCTGGTGGCGGGGGTCCTCGGGGTACCCCCACCGCCGGGTTCCCGAAGGCCCGTTTCGAGTCGCAGGCTAATAACAGAGCCAGTGAAAGCGAAGCGGGTCTTTATGAGCATCTTCTCAGAAGTGTAAAGCCCGAGAGTGTAGCCAGTGGAACCTCGCACGCTTCGGTGTCGGTGTCCGTGTTCCGGTGGGGCCCCGTCGCTGACGCCTAATTAATGTTGCTCGCGTGATCCCGGCCGGAGGTGTCGATGCTCCTGAGACCGGGGCCACGAGAAGCAACAATTAAACCTTTTTCGGCCGACAATGATGCAGGAAGAAAGGACGTGTGAAATACACACACACACATCTATATATATATACAATATAATCGAGAAAGGATTCGCGTGTCGCGGGGCATTGTGGGGATCCTGCACGCGCGTGCGTCCCGAAAACATATGGGGGCGAATAGAGAGAACAAGGGAGTGCAGATATTTCTTGAAAAAAAAAAAATTTTCCCGTCGCGTGATCTCCCGTCGAAGAAGTTCGATTTCTTCGGGAGTGAGGCCAGGGTTGCATTGAAAACGGACCCGGCCGCAACAGGAACACCGGGGAGAGCAGGTGGTTGATGAAGATAATACCGCGAGGACGAACGATCCCCCGGTTTCGGGGAAGGACAGTCGAAACAAAGGAATCTAAGGGAGGATCTCTGTGCATCGGCCGGCCGTTCGATCGATAATTTAGCGCATCATTGTTGCGCGTAATAACCGCTTGTCGATATATAGTAGCCGGGGACGTGGACGAGGACGAGGGCGCGAACGCGAGGATGCTCGTGTGCTGCACAGTTTCTTGACGGACCGGGCCCCGCACCGGATGAGGACGTTGCACAATAGCCCCCGCAATTCCTGGGACGGATATTGTTGCAAACGCTTTTTTCTGCGGGACGGTTTCCGAATTTAACTGGTCGTCGGCACGGAACGATTTCGGAAACGGGCGGAGTCTACGCGAAGTCACCATCGGCGAACGGATGGGCGGCAAGCATGGGTGGCACACGAGTCTTCGCGAGAACTTCATTCGCGTTGCTTGGGTTTGCTACCCCTTCGATAGAACATTCCAGTCCCAATCCATTTCCCTTATTTTACAGTGTATTAGGTTTGAAGTATCCCGAGATATTCGATCGTTCATTGGTTACATGAAGCTCTCCTACTGAGGAGCTTCATGCAGAATATAATTAGTGCACGTCGATGAATTTGACTACAACTGAACGCAACAGATCTAATCCTACTTCGAAATAAATTGCTGTCCAAATATATTTTTACGGTACAGAACTTTTCGATGCACGTTTCCTGTATCGGTTCTCCGCAAATTGCTCCATTTCTCCGTGTTCGTGCTGATCATCTCACGCTCCGCGATAATGACAGGGAAGAAGCAAATTCGGCCGAATTCATTGTATCCATTCGAGACAAAGTAACGGAAGTTATTTGCAACATTGACCAATCATTTTGCCGTGCGCCTGTCAATGGTCGATACAGTTCAACATTGTTGCCGAAATTCGTGAAAGAGAGGCGAGGTGAAAAGGACCTGTAATCCTTTATGACAACGTCTGACCGCATGTTTCGCAAATGACTGCAGAAATTGAATGGGACCTGGCTCATTCAACTGGTATCACGGACCTCTTGTCAACCACTTGCTACCTGTTTAAGTATGCATGTTCGAAAGAAACAGGTACGAACACCTTGTGGAGAATTTACTCTGGATTATATAAAAGGATAAATTGTTGACGGCGAAACGCATTAATTACCAGAAACCTATTAGTACCATTGTCAATCGCACGAAAGACTTGAAAAATCTTCTTGCTGGATGACCAACATTGTTATGAAACAACGTTCCAAGAAATTCTCGGCTGGCAAAAGCTGGAAAACGGACTTGGAAAAGAAGAAGGCGAGTAAATTTGTCAAGGAATAGCACAATGGAGAGACGGTGGTTGCACCGCGGAGCGTGCACCGTGGGTCGCGGTGCGGCCATTTTGTCGCGCGGTTTCTTCTCCGTTGTCGCCGGCCGCAAATCATCCGGGTTCTCCCTTATTTTTTCCGTGGGAAATGTAGCAAAACGATGAGCAGTGGCCCTACCATCCGGGCGAAGCGATGCGGCGCGACGCGACGCGACGGTAACCGTCCTTCTTCTCGCCTTTTATGACTATGTAATATACTATCTTGTCTCATGTCGTTGTTTATTGCACAATTTATGCCCGCACAATAAAACAGATCTCGTCCCTTCCGGCGTTTAGATTCGTTAGCGAGTGTCCCGCGAGCCGTGTGCCCATCTTTGCAGGCTTGCTTACACCGTATTTAAATGAAACCCGCCGGTTCTTGTGTCCCTCGTAATTAACAATTATTATCGTCAGCTAGTCCCGGAGATTTACGATTCTGATTCAGGTGAATATAGTGTAGCCGACCGGGGTAGCACAGTGTTGCTTTTATACAGACACGGTGGGAGGGGAGGGGAACACTGTAAATAGGCGTTGCCATTTACACTGTTCTAACTGAATCTCGTGCAACTTCATCTCTCCGGAGGACAGCAGCCTACGACACTTCGGCTCCCGGCAGCACCATGGAACGAACTTGATATTTCGCCCGCATCTTCCTCGCCCCGTAAAGATTACGCCTTGTATCGTAAGACGACGCTACGCGACGCGACGCGACGGTTCCCGGCGTGATCCGGTAACAAGAAACGCTTTGCTCTTGTTTGAATGGTTTCCAAACGACTCCCTTCCCGTGTCTTTGTGCCCGCGTAAGAAACCCCGTCGTCTTTCTTCGCCCGGAATTATGCCGCCCCTGTCTCCCTCATAAATTGTTTATGACGGAGAAACGCAGTAAAATTAACGAAAGAAACCGCGGTAATGAATACGCTGCGGCTTGATATCGGTTAGAAGCTTTCGTTCTGTGCGGATCTTTGTCCGGGCGACTAGATCCACCGTCGGAATGACGATCTATGCGCTTTCGCGATCGACGTAAGCCTGCCTCATACTGCGTCAATTTTTTATATTCGTGGTTCGAAAAAATTACCATTTGCAAAATGTTCCGAATTATTATTCCTACAGGTGAAAAATTTCATAAGGATTTTGAAAATCACAACCCTTCTCTAGTTTCTTCGTTTTCATTCTTCGTTAGACACCCCCTAAACGGTTAACGTCTTCGCATTCATGCTGCAAATAAAAATTCGTAATTCTACACCGGAAAATATCAGCGATTGTTCAGAGAACGGCGTTACATTTTTATTCTTTCGAACGTTGTAACGCGAAATATTCCTGCTGTTAAAGAAGCAAATGACTGTACTTCGTGTTAAATAGCCTTAAGAAAGCGTGCAAAGTCGAAGTGATTAAAAATCGGAAAAGAAGAGATGATTCCTTTAATCCCGTTTACCAGATTTCGCGAATCCTAGGAAAATTTGCTAACCTGGAAATATAGGATGTTTCAAAATAAATAGAATAAATCTGAACGAAGACCCTAGTGAAACGATATCACTGGACAAAAGAAACGGGTTAACTGGGAAAAATCGCAGAACAACGAAATGAAATAATGCGAAGAAATTCTCGTGCAAGGAACAAATAAATATTCCGACGTGTATCTGGTAGTAAATGGAGGATAACAGGGAGAAACGCAAGCGCGTCCGCTGTGTGCGCCGATGATATTGCCATTATCGATGCCGGGAACGGTTGATTCCGCAGAAACCGATTGCAATTCTGGCGCAGTTTGGTGTTTTAAGCAGGTGTCAATTATTACCAGCCCTAATGCACTTACTCCGCGTGATTTCATCCAGCGGAAGCGATGCTTTTGTCCGAGCGTGCGAATGTTTCGATACCAGTACTCGGACGTTTCCAGGGCCTTTTCTCACGGATTCCCGTGGTCTCTGGGAATGGAAAGCCTACCGGTGCAACGCGTTGCAACGGTCACGAATGCATTCGGTCAATAGTTGCCAGACACGGCCGAAGACGAGTCAGCTTATGCCTTCACACCATTTCCGGACAATATTTAACCGTGCTTCCCAGCCCCCGGTAGCTTCGATCATTAAACGTGCGTATATAGCCTCATAATATTGCAATCCGCGGCCATAATTTACGTCGTTTTATAGTTCAAACTGCAACCTACGTAGGCAGCGGCGCTCAAGCCTTTAGAACGTGCTATTCCCGGTTCAAGTTGTACTGGGTGATCATAAAGTTCGCCGACTGTTCCCCTTCGGACTGTCCGGACCGTGTCTCGGGCAACAATGTTTCCATTTAGGAACTTGATTGCGATATCGGGGACAATTTTCCGAATTACGCGATTACAGAGAGACCCCTACACTGTCTTATCAGTTTCCGGAGACAGGCGGATGAATCATTCCCCGTAATATTTATTTCACTCCACAATTTTATTTCGCTCTGTCTGGAACATCGGGTTCGTAATAACCACGGCAGTCTCATTTTCAAGTAATAAATTAATATAAATAGAATATTAATCCCGTATAAGCGACGTAAAACTTGCAAATTGTAGAAAATTTAATTAACGGCATTTATATATTTCTTAAAATGGGTAGCTACTATTTACCAATAATACGGTCTTTTTCCACGGATGTGAATGATTAATCGAATGGCTAAATTGTTCAAGTACATTCTCCAGATCAGCTAAAGGCTGAACGGGTGCGTATTACGAAACTCTTCGGGAAAAACTGCTAAATTGGCGGTCAGTGAACGTGTTAAAAAGTTGTATGACTGTTCGGATCCATCGGTTTCAGGGTCACCAGCTATATCGAAGGGAGCAGTTGCCGGTGGGAAGTGGCCGATGCCCAAGCGAATTGAGATATACTGTTTTATAGGGAATCATCTGAATGCGGGGGGGCTGTTTTATGAAGTTACCACGGCGCGGCGCGGCGAGGCGAGGCCGGCTACTCTCTCTCTTTCGAAATGGTTACTTTGAGTCGCAGGTATCTCCTGGTTTATCGACGGTGCCTGGGTCCCGAGCACCGGGAGTAAGCTATTACTGAAATTACTGACGATCCGGCGCTCGCAAATCAAAATTCGCCGTTTCCACGGCCGGGATATGCCAGCGCCCCGACTATTTCTCCGTCTCTCTCTATCTCTCTTTCTGCATTGTTACGATTTATTGCCGACTAAACGCCGCGATTCCGCAAAAGAAACGAGACACGAGAGGGGGAGGAGGGGAGCCCGGCCCGACCCGACCGGCGCCCCTTTGCCCGCGACTCAAGGGCGACCATTAGCGGGGCTTCAGCAAGGCAAACAAGTGCGAAGGTAATCGGAGAAAGGAATGATAATTAGCGCTCGCCACCACTCCGCGCAAATCGGCCTACTCCTCTCCGCGCAGCGAATACTTTGTACGCGGCCGAGAACGCTCGGGAGACATTTCTCTCTCGTCCTATCGCCATCCGAACGCGCTCGCCCCTCTGCTTCGCGACTTCTCCCGGATTTAGATTCCGGCTACTTCAGGAATGTTCCTCCAACTATTATAATTACTGTTATACAATTATGTTTCGGGGTAATATCATTATTCCAGAGCTTGTGTTCCGTGAAACAGCGGGGAAAAGAAATTGTCGTCGATTTTTGAACAGTCGCAAAGACGAGACTTCAATCGCTGTGACTTCATGTACGAGAACAAAAATTTTGGAAAGTTCTCGAGGACATTCGCAGCACTTTTTGGAAAAATCGATTTTCAGTCTCGCAGAGCTGCTGCATCGCGTAAAAATATCTCGCAGGAAAATGGACAGTGTTCCGTAAATGTGTTCAAGTTTGAAAATAAGTCCAGGCTGATGGTTGTACCGTTACAATTTAAATATCGACAATTATCTGATATTTACGCGTATGTAAACTGATTAGTAGACTGTCGATTTTAAAATAGCAAAAATATTAGACTATTATATTATTTTCAGCCTACTAAACATAATATGGTAAATAAATTTCTATTTCACTCGCGAGTTTGTTGCAATTCGGGCAAGAAAATGTTTATTTCGCGTAAAGATCCGCATTCCACCACATTTAGTAGAAATAATTGTGAATTCCGCATTAAAATGTCTGGTGACACGTAGAGAGATCCAGGTCCGTGGAAAACCCGGGTATAAATTTCGAATACGATTTAATGTTTTGCAAGATCGGATACATTGCCGGCGTTATACGATTCCCAGCGCAGCACGAAAACGTCGTAATTTTGCCTTCAGCTCAGTTTTACCCGATACATTTGCCCTGCGAAGATTGGGGTCCGGGCGAAGCAAAGCGGCTGACCTAATTTACATACATATAAAGCGCATTCGATGTGTTTTAGGGGCCGTAAATCGACGCAGCTACGCGAATCGTTAAACCCTTCCTTGCCGCAACACCCCAACAATGCGTGTAGAACAGTTCCGTGGACGTGTATGGATGGATATAACGCACGCGCGAATACATATTCAGATACTTCGTCTTCTTCTGGCCGTTAGCTGCCCTTTCGCACGGTTACATTACGCTATAACCTGCACTTGTACCTATACCTTCCTCGAATGTGCACAAACTTGGCTACAACGTGCGCAAAAATCATTTACGATCTTACCACGAAATTCGCTAAATCTTGTCCGCGCCAATTGTTTCTTCCATTAATAATCTTCGCGCGTTGAAAATAATATCATAGACACTCAACGATTCTTTAAATTTTTCTACCGTTTCGAGTTACAAGCTGTCTAAGCACGGTAGAGCCTCGATCGTTGCGTGAAACGGGACCGAACATGCGTGCGAGAATCGAGGTCGAGCGACGAAAGAGCGAGCCAATCGCACGCTCCGTTCTCCCCACTACCACCGGCGATCCCCCACCGCGAGCGCCACGACTTCGCGGTGGGAGTCGCTGGTGTGCAATCAACGGAAATGAGAACAACGCATAATTTTTCTGAAGCTTCGCGAGACGCGCTCAATTGTTCCGTGTACCCAAGCGCCCCGGGAGTCAGTCCGAAAAATGCTACGAGTGTCTTCGCATTTCTCTATGCTCGCGTCTCCTCTGGAAACGAGTCCGAGTCGTCGGCGGTAGAAAAAAAAGAGGAATTCCGTATAAAAATGCCCCCGTCGGCAAAACGGGGTTGGTTTCTCGTGACGTTGCTGGCCTAGCGTAACGACAATGAAGCAAATAGAAGAGTAGTTCTCTGCTCGGGGCCCATAAAACTTGCGTTCGTGGTGGAGAAGGGTCGAAAAAAAGTCACCGAATTCTCTCTCTCTCTCTCTTTCTCTCTCTCTCTCTCCGCATCGATTCTGGTAAACCGGGCCCCGCGCAATCGCGATTTTTCTAATTACAGGTAATTAATTTTTACGAGTGCCCCATAAAGCATAGCAGACAGGTGTTTCCCCGAGGGCCGGGGTGTCTTCGAAAGCGACCCGACCCGGCTTTCTTTGGCGGGTCGAAGAAGCTCGACGGACGCGGCGCGGCTCGGCGCGGCGCGGCAGCCACCAGTTTTGGTAGTGGTAACCCCAACGATTGTATCGTCGTTGTGTGCCGGTGGTGGTGCCGATAAAGTTAAAGCCACTGGCGAACGATGCAGGGGCCGCGTAATGACAACGCAGCGCGTCGTAAACGCGTTTATGTCCAGAGTTGCATTATAGTAATATCTACCAGCACCCAGCGGATGTTCACTGCCTGCCTCCTCGAACGTTACCATGGCCTAACCCTCCACGCCACACCATGCCGCGCCGCGCCGCGCCGTTCCGCCAGCGGCCCTTGTTTTCTTTCTACCCGGGTAACGTCTACTTCTGGCCATCATTCTGTCACTCGCGAGCCGACTTCGATCCTTCCTCTTCCGCGCCAGGTGAAACCTCCGCGGAATTCCTTACCTCTACACCCCCTGAAACACCGCCTACGACACAACCAGCAGTATTTCACAGTTCTAAGCAGCGACCTCTCTTCGCCGAACCACGTGCATTAGCCTACGACCAGCCCACGGGGGATATTTATTGTTCGAAAGGAATATTTCTGCTTTCTGTTTGGGACACCTGTTCCGGCAGATCCTACTGCGATGGTTCTTGAAATTGTACAGGGTGTTTGAAGAGAACCGATCGATATTCGTAGGACAGAATCGTGTAGAGAAGCGTTGGTCGAAAGGTCGATCATTGCTGAGGTATTCCTGTATCGCGTCCAAGTTGGAAATGAAATTTTATTCGCAAGAAATTGAGATAATAAACGAAATTTATTCCTGGTATCGTTTAAACGGATTCGATTTAAATGAAACGATTGACTCGCGTTTATAAATGAAACTTTCATCCATTATTTCGCATTCTGTGCACCACGTGAACCTGTGAGTAAGAATGACTAGCTCGCTGGTGGAGCAACGCGAAACTTTCGGGCGTGAAAATCGAGCGACTGGCTTTCCGAAGAAATCTCCGAGCCGCAAAATGGCGTCGGTCCATTCTCGGGGTCAGCGAGCCGAGTTCCTGTAATTTCGACAGATTAATTCCCGAATCCCACTCGACGTAATCGATAGGAAGCGGTGGGATGCGGCGGTGTCTCGATCAGAGGAAGGAGGAGGACTCTGCGATAAAGATTAACTCTCCGAGAGAGCGGGAGAGAGCGAGAGAGAGAGAGAGAGAGAGCCCCCGGTCGCGTGGACGTAATCAGCAAGGCGGGCATAACCGTGCGGAGTTATCAAATTGATCAAGCCAAAATAATCTGTGCGAGCGAGCGGCCCGGTTATGCGCCATAAACGCAGTGTATGAGCAATACCGCGTGCCGGCTAACCATGTATACCTGCGTATAAACCAGTGTCCACGAGGCCGGTGTTCGTGGGATCGCCAACACAGCCAAGGGAGAACATAACATAACCCGGTGTCACGCGCAGGACTTTACAACTCTGCCATCTCGTCGTCGTTGCCTCCACGCACCCCGCTGCCACCCCTCCCAACCCCCGTTCGACAGTCCCTTCGGTAGCTACATCGCCTTTACACTGTCCTTCCTATGCGAACTGCGAGCCGTTATCCCATGAAGCTCTGGGGGATGAGATTCCTTCGACGTTTGCCACCCCCTTACTATCCGTGATCGCTTATTGGTTCGTTCGTTGTCGCGTCCTTTTGGTTGGTTATACGCTGTTTCTTATGTGTATTTTTTTTGCAGACATTCATTGGACAAATTACAAACGCATCTTTCTGATTTCCTGTTTCCGAAAATATTTTTTCGAACTGCAGCAAAGAATGATTCTCCGAATAGCTGCATACGTGGCGAGTCGGGAAACGATGATGCGATTCATTCCATTTTTTGTGTGGACGGCAAAAAAATATTTCGCGCCGATAGCGTGCATATTATAATAGTTCATTAACACTCGACGTTAATTCGACACATTTATTTCGCGCACAGCGCACGCCGCGTGATCAATGTAAAAATGCAACGCGACCCCCGCGCGTTGTTCTATTATTTGTGGACGATACGATGCGTTATGCCAGGTTGAACAGAAATTTTATATTTTTTTTTTTTTTCGTTTTTCGTTCGTAATAAAAGAATTTGCAAATTCGATTATTTATCTTCGCGTTGTATTGATTTTCTGCTATTGTGTCGGTGGAAAAAAATTAAGCTGGGAAAATAGAGAATGCATCGGCTTTAATCGTACACGATCACCGACGACGTGATCTAACAACTTCGAAATTATTATTTCAAATATAATGACGAAACGTGTTTTTTCTTCATCGGCTCTAATTAGCCTCGTGCTAATTACACAGGCTGGCATAGTATTTGTTAAAAACCGCGACGTGTATTGATATTTACGCAAATTTCCAATTTCATGTATCGTTACGCAAGAATGGAACGGAAATTCACGGTATTTATTTGGCGGTTTATTAAATTCGAAATCAAATAGAAAAATTCCCGCGCCCATTATCTCGAAGTTCGTGCCCTAGCCGCGTTTTCATAAATTCTCGTTGTTCGCGCTGAATTTGATAATCGCGGGTCGCGAGCACCACGAGAATAATCATCGTCGAGGCTCGTCTTCGAATTAAAACCGGCAGGTGTCGGATTAAGAACCCTTTTTTTCCACTGGGTGTCCAAGGATTCTGCACCTTGCGCGACCTTAATGGAGTCATAACGAGCAGAGTATGTCTTCCGGTGGCTCTTAGGCTGATCGATATCGACCCACTCGTCCCCCCCGAAACCAGCCTCCCGAACAAAAAGTAACGGCTCTCCTCGCGAACGTATAAATTCGCCCGACGTGCGCTTTTAATACAGATTCTTTCGCAAATTGATACTTAACTCCGTGATACCGCTTTTACCGTCGCCGTAAACAAGAATTGCCCGGGCTCTTGAGAATAAACTCGACGAGATATAACCGTATGGGCGGAAACAACGTGGAACGTAATGTCCCGATTAATCAATTAGCAAGCCTCATTACCGTTAGCTACGTTGCTCGAAATAATTAGACCGATCGCAATCTTTTCGCCGCACTTCTTGCGTAATTACTCCGTCGAAGTGACCATCGACGCGCCCGTCCGGAGCCTGTGTAAGCGAAATTGATCATCTTAAGTAAATATCCTTCTTGTATTCATTTTTATGTAATTTATAGCTCGGGGTTCCGATAAAATACAATATTATATACGCCGAGGTACGGACCGAAACGTTCGTCAGAAGGTATTTGATATCTTTTATTCATTAATTTCGGTTAATTGACCTTTCGATCGGTTTGTCAACGTGAAATCGATTGTTCTCGCTTTGCGTAACAACTTTTGAATATACTTCTTATATTTATCTTTGCACTGTTTACCCGATAATAGCGACTTCGAATTAATCGCGGTGTCTTTCAACGGGCGTACGCACGGTTATTGATTTTCGAAAATCGAAAGATAAATTAGTCACGATAATGAAGGTCCACAATTCGTTGTTCGCGCTAAATTCGCCCGCGATATTACATCGCGCGGTACGAGGATATAAATTTCTGTTCTCTCAACATTAAGTCCCGAATATATTGCACGAGGCGAGACACGGTACCCTTATCCCTTTACTTTTTGTTTTTTTTTTTTTGCTCGCCGGGGCCCCGGTTGTTTCTTTTGTCGGGTGAGCGGGAGGATAGAAGGGGAGGGGGTGGGGGAGACTTTGTTGCAAAGCGCCTTCGAAACGACAATTTAATTCGATGGGTAAGGCGGCGATTATGCTTGACGATAAAAAATTACGCTCCCGTGGCCCGGTCCACCGGGCACCATGAAAAACGCAGCGGGCTAAACGTCCCGCGCTTATGGCAACTTCCCGGAAGGAGTAAACCGCGGCAGTTAACCTAATTTATGCCAATATCTGCCGCCGCGCCGCGCCGCGCCACGCCGCGCGCTTCGAAGAGGTTAAAGGTACTGCATCTTGAGAGCCATCAGGTCGTAACGGATAGTCCGTATTCGTGGCTAAGTTATGACCTCGTAGGGCCCGACTTCATCCCTCGTAAAAATGCCCGAACGGCCTTCCGAAACGAGGCAGTGCGCATAATTATCCGACACGTCCCTCATTCGAGCGGGCGCCCCCCCTCTCCGCACGTTCCTTTAAACTTTACTGTCCCGTCGGACGCCTTGCACGCCTGTCGAAACTTTCGTGAAATTACGCGCAAGTCAAATCGACCGCGATTATACACGCCGGAGGAACCCACCCCGCTTTTGCGTCTCGCATCCTCTACGGCGAATTTAATGCGCCGAGCCGAGCCGCGCCGAGCCGACGAGCAATTTCGCGATCGTGTTCGCAGGCGATTCTAGCAAACGAAAGAAATTATTGGAATTTTTAACACCCTGCCTTCTTTACGCGCCTTTAAAATTCACGTTGTATCGTGTGCAAACAATTGAGCGTGATTTTGTAGGTCTCTGGAAATTTTTGGAAAGAGATCCGACGACTCTTTCGTATTGGGGTTTTGCTTATTCGTGTTATACAGTGTAATTTTTTGGTAGCTTATTGGTAGTTAATGCAAACGGTAATTTAGCAATAGAAACTTCCTCTAATTTTTCCATTACAAGGTTTGCGACTACTGGGGAAATAGGAGAATAGGGGAATAGGAGAAAATATATTATCTTGCGAAGAAACAGGATAAACGAAATTAAAAGCGACATTTCCCATTAAATTCATTAACCGAAACATTCGAAACAGAGGTAATCCACGACGCGTAAGCGGATCATCCGACATCACAGGATTCAAATGTCTCGATCGGTATTTTTGCGAAGAGTTAATTGTCCAGGGTTGAAAAAATGCAGCATCAACGTTTGCAAACATTGTCTGAAATTTCTGCTTGTCTCACCTCGAAATTCTGTTTATCGTTTTCATCATTTTAATATTCTCTTTATGAACTGAAGAGTAATGCATGCCACGGTGTCTGAAATTACAGTTGACCTAACCGTGTAACTGCTCGTACAAACGACTAACAGGCTCGCGACAAATAGAATTTCCGGCGAGAAAATTCTTTGAAAAAGAAAGATTAAGGAGAGTTCGATATATTTTCCAGTCGAATGCGAAGCGCATCTATGTATAGCTGACTAGGCGGGACGGGATAGTGCAGCGAAAAACAGTCTGAAGTTATAGTGCTATCTAGAAATAAAGGTAACTGGAGCGATCAAGTTTTTTTACATGTTTGATAGACTCGCTAATTGGACTCCCACCAATCAAAGAGGATTTTGAGAAACGTTCCGAAAACACGTCCAGCGGACATTTACGGATACCTGGAGGGGTCGAAAACGATTATGATCCGAGGATAACGATCCAGTTTTTTAAAAAACCAGTGAGAGAGAGAGAGAGAGAGAGCGAGAGGAAGAGAGGAAGAGAGACTGTGACTTACGCGCAAATGGATGGCGAAGAAAAATGGTCGGGACCATGTTTCATCTGGCGCACACGTTTATCGTCCGCGCAGTGTAAAATTTACACCGTCTCACTTCCGAAACGAGTGGCCCGGCAGTTGCATAAACGCGTGCAACATTTTATTTTCCACGGAGCCTTGGTCCGCGGCCGGGCCAATAGTAAAAATATTAGTTATTGCTGATTTTGCGAGCGCCTAATAAAATTCTTCGTAAAAATAAAATTCATACGTCCGCTGTCCACGTGACTACGAGCGCACACGCGTCGACGCGAGCGAGCGCCACCGACCGCCGCAATGGCCAACGATTCACAGTTAATAAATTTCTCCGACGCAGTTTTCGGCGTTTCGGGGGAAATTTGTTGGTCGCGCGATATATCGGCGAGGCGAGCCGTTACGCTCGCGCTAATGATACGGGCCGCAGATATGCGGCGGCGATATAAAACTGCATAAGCGAGCTCGACCAGCGCGAACTAATTCCTTCGATCCGCACCCCGGGCGCCGCGATCCGTTTTTTTTCGAAGCCTGCTTTCGTCGAATTGTTCATTCGAAAGATTCAACAATTTAGGATAATATTGTTTACCCTCAGCCACCAAAGCTTCTTCACCGTTCCAGTCGTATGTCTGCTCTCAGCCACTGCAGCAAAGAACTATACTGATCTTACCTTATATTAAGTCGACAAGCATCGGAGACACGTAGAATTCGAAATAATATTTTACAAATTGTGTTCAATACGACCGCAACGGATTAAATCGGGGACTATAAACGTCTCAGAATTTTTCGGGATATTTTCAAAACCGTAAAATAAATTCCATCGGGTCGCCTCGCGTTGCATCGCGAGTGACGCCTGTGAGAGCATAAAGGGAGACAGACGGATCGTGCTAGGCGGCCTTTAGGCCAAATTATCCGTTAAATAACATCGAGGTGGGACAGTCAGATGCCGGAAACAAGTCTGACAATAGAGCTGTCCGCTAGGCGGCTGATCGTCATGGCCGCGGCCCGGTCGAATTCTGAAATTCTGCCTTGAAGGGTCGTTAGGTTAACGCGGTGACATCAGAGGATAGCCGGCCGGGCACGCTGGCCCGTAATATATCGAATGATGAATCCGCGCATCGCAAACCCATAAAAACCCGTCAGCCCCGGACAGATACGAGATACGCCCTATTACTGTCCACCAACACCCGAAGCGGCCCCAGCGCCGTCCGGCTCGCAACGGCTAACTAAATTACCAGTTACATTTTTTACTGTCCGATCCCTGGGCGTTTTTTACCATCGTATCGAACGCAATGAAATGCTTCCCTAGGTCGTCGCCGCCGCCGCGAAAGCACTGAAAGGCCTGGCCCGGACCAGGCTCGCGTTCCGAAAATGTTGCGTGTGCTTTTTTCCCCGGGTGTTCCGATAGGTTAAAACGATAGATTCGCGCCCGAAACGAACAAAAAAAAAAGTAGAGCGCGAGGGACAGAGACGAAGTACAGCAGCTAGAGATAGAGAGACAGACAGAGAGCGAGAGAAAAAGAGAGAGAGAGGGGGCGAGGGACAGAGAAAAAGAAAAAATAAATACTAGATGGTGTAACGTGAGGGGGCGCGTAAATGCGCAAAAAATACGGCTCGTCATAGAGGATTGAAGCGCGTGTGTTTTCGAAAATTCTCGGTGGAAGCACTCTGACCGGGCACGGCAGGCCCCGCAGGGCTCAAACATATTTTTATGGGCCACGGGAAAGGTTTACTAATGTCGTATAATAGCGACGGGCATGGAACACCGCCATCGGCGCCGCGGCCGTTCCGAAAACGACGCCGGCGTATCGTCCGAAATCGTCGAAACGCCGGGAAAAAAAACCTAGAATTCCGCTTCCGTGAGAAAGCGCGTTGAAAGTCCGGACCTCGGTGGTGTACGAGGACGCCCGTCCCCCGCGGTCGGTGTCGGCCGCGAGCGACTTCGACGATGGAATAATGATCAGCGAAGATGGTTTAATTGATGGAATTAGATCTGGCCGATATTAATGCCGACGGACCCGTCCACACGTGCTCGCCGCTACTTACGGTAATAATCATTGCACGTTATTAAGAGAATGCTCCTCAAGTGGCTCTAATTGGAGGAAGATGTAATTAGAAGCTTATTAGTCGCAACTCCGTTCGGTGCTCCCGGCCTGCTGCATGAATTTTATGTCTCGGCTAGGCGCAGGTAGTTGAACACGGTGCGAGCTAGGACTGGCGTCACAGCGATTGATCGTATTTTAACGACGTCGCGATAATTTCTGTAATTGAGAAATATAGCTCACGGTATATGGGACGTAGCTGGATGGAATATGCCGGTGAGCTACTACAGGATATGCGGCTCTTTGTTTTCTGGGGTTTTAAAGGCTAGGGGACAAGGGTGTGGTCTGGGTTAGGTGCACTCAGGATCTTCATGGAGAATGAGAACACTGATGAACGGTCGCGACCTTCGGGGAAGAGGCTCCGAGGCCCCGGGGCTCTGGGCTCCTGTGCTCATTGCCCTGGTGGGGAGGCCACGCCTCTCGCGGGGCCTGACGCTCCGGAGCGGAGCAAAACGGGCCACCGCGCTTCCGGAGCGTAGCGGAGCAGCGTTCCACGCACTTGAAGCAGAGCTCCAGGCTCCCGGGGCAGGTCGGAGCAGAGCTCTAAGCTCCGGAGCGGAGCCGAGCGGAGCAGAGCAACATCGAAGCGTTCGCCGGTCCAGCATCGACTCCGTAACCGGTGCGGCGGTTCTCTGCAGCCCCCGCCCCGGCGTCGGTGCTCAGAATCAGCTACTAACGATTAGTCCGGCGCGGCTATGCACACGTTTCCGTCAAGTACGAAAAACGAAATACACGAGGGTGCATAGCAGCAGCAGCAGCAGCAGCAGCAGTAGCAGCAGCAGTAGTACTAGCAGGAAAAAAAAAATATTTGATCAGCAGCGCGAGAGCGCTAGCTCGCCGCTCGCGAGCGCGCGCAGGGTTTCCGCGGTGCAAACTCGCTCGCTCGCTCGCTCGCGGATAGAGAGCGCCTCTCGATATCCAATTCAGTTGTTATTCAAGTGGTGCGCGTGTTTCTACATTTTGATTTCTATGTAACAGCGGTGCGCGGCGTTGGTTCCTGGTTGCCTGGCCTGCCTCTCTGTGTTTGCTGTCTGGAAAGACAACAAATATTGTTTCGAAATCGTTTATTCCCATCAGCATCACAATTCTATCCGCGGCAATCGTGTTACCGTGACACACGACCGAGGAAAGGGGACCTCCAGGTAGCAGGATGCGAATCAGGATGACGGAGGGGTCGGGTGGGCAGGGGGCGGATGGTTGGTCAAGAGGGCCAGCAGCAGGAGGCACGCACGGCAGACGCGCACGCCATAGAGAGAGAGAGAGGGAGAGAGAGAGAGAGAGAAAACGACGAAATAAACGGCGGCGAGGAGAGCAAAATGAAGAAAAAGAAATAATCGGCGTCTCTCGGAATGTCCACCCCTACCGCACACCTTACTACCAGGTGAGTGGGCGTGAGGGTGGGGAGGGGTTGAAAGCCTTCCTTGTCTCGTCCGCGCACGGCACATTCGGTATCCGCTATTCGCTAATCGCCCCGTGACAAGATAAGCTCCGGCGAGCCGTGCCAAACTTTCCTCGTAACGGGGGCGGCAAGGCAGAAGCTTTCGTTTGCCAGAGAGCGAGGAGAGGACCGCGATTGTCAGGAAGAGTCGCATGGAAATCCGATGCGCCGGTGCATCGACGATGCAATTCAGACGGGTGGGTAACCACCCCTTTTTTTCACCAGCGCGCCGTGCCGCGCCGCGTCGCGTCGCGTCGCGCCGGATCTCGCTCTGTCTAGCACCCCGGGATCCCGGACTCTTTCGCTCCCCGAGCCTCTTCCTCGTCCCGTCCGGTCCTCTCTCTGTCAGCTTCCGGGCCCGTTACGCTCCTCCCTCTCTATCCCTCCTCCTCCGTTCGTTCTGCCTCTTCTCCAGCGCTCTCTCTCTCTTCATCCTTCTCCAAACTCCTCTTGCATCCACCGTTCTCCAGCGTGTCCACCACCTCTCTCCACCTCTTCTCTAGCTCCGAGCTCCTCCTGCCGTCCTCCTCCCTCGCACGCGTTCGAAAGCCCGCGCGCGCGTATGCTCGGGCGAGAGCGCGCGAAAGTGTGCCAAAAACCCTTTTGTAGCGATCGGAAGAATGGGACGCATTGTTTGCTCACTTGTGAATCGGCTCTAATGGCAAAAGTATGTGAAATCATTGTGAATCGAGATTACATACGCGAAAACAACGCGCCGGGGGAGAACGCCGCTCCTACGTGCTCTCGCCACTGTCTAGCTGGAACGTACGTGTCTACGCGTCTACGTCCACCTACATCGCGCCCCATACACGATCGCCACATTGGATCGCGCTATACACCTCCCCCGCACACCCCCGACCACCCTCGCCCACATACACGCACAAACCTACACATACATCTCTAACTATCGTATGTATTCGTCCGCCGACTGTATCCCTCCTTTTCTGATCAGCGTTGTACTACGAGGACACACACGGAACGCACACGCGTGAAAAAAAAAGCCGGCATGATCGCAAGAGCGCGCGCGTCCGCAAGCACGAGCGAACGAGACGAAAGAGGGGGCGGAGGGGCGCAAAACGAGATAGAGAGAGATAGAGAGAGAGAGAAAGAGAGAGAGGGGGAGCTGCCGTACCGGGAGGACGTAGATATTTTTTTTACGTGCAACGCGAGAGAGAGTGCAGGGAGAGACATGCATTCGACTGGCCAGGGCGGAGGGAAACGGTGATGCCGGTGGAAGGGGGTCAGCTCGGGGGTGGCGCGGGTGGTCCACCCTTTGCCGTCGATTTTTCGGGGCTTTTTTTTACGGGCGACGGCCCTCGCTTGCCTGGATGAACGAACACGGGGAGGAACATCAATAATCTACAATCAAACTGCAGATAAAGCTACGATCGCCCTTTTGTGAATGTTTCAATAAGAACCGACGTGACGAACAACTTCCGCCCCGGGGGCCACGCCGCACTTACGCTCGCTGCGTCTTCCGCGGGCCCGAAGGCCTTAGCTCGCGAAGTTTTGGCTCGCATTAATGCGGAAATGTTCGCGGGAAGAGCGCGAATCGGTGCCGGAAAACGGACCGTGGAAGCCGTTCAATAATGTCTTTCGGGCGGGTGATTTTGTGGTAACAGTTCGTCTGAAATGAAAATGATCCATATGCATTAGCTGCGCGATGTAGTAGATCGTTCAGGAAATCTCAAAAGCTTATGCTATTAGTGCACATCGGTGTAAAAATTGTCCGTATCTATCGCGACACACGGTAGCAAAATAGAAAGATCGCCAATTTAAGAAAAATCAAAATTGTTCAGCCACAATTGTAAGGTAAAAGTTGTACCCAAAAATTTCTTTATTTTTTCAAGAATTTTTAGAAACTGCAGATAATAATATTCTAAAGAAATGTACTTAATCTCTCACTTACTTCGAATGGTACTTCTTTGAGAACTGCATAAAACGTGGACGCTAATGGCAATAAATTAATCGAGTCGGATACATTGATAATAAAATATGGATATCATTAAATTGCCTTAATCACCTATTTAACGTTTCTGATAAATGCGCGAAAATCCTCGGTCAAAATGATAATGAATGAATTCGACATAATTTAACTTTCGAACGGCGAGCCGCCGCGGAGATGAATAATTAATAGGTCCTCGCGTGCCGGAACGTGTTAGTAAACAAGATCGCGATGCACCGATGACACGAAAAATGCACGGGAATCGAACGTCGAAACGTCGAGTCGCGTCGCGTCGGGACAGAAAATGTTCGACCGTCCTCGGAGGGTCGACGGGAATAAAAAGAAGAAGCAAGCCCGAATCTGGCTTGCGCGGGACAGTTGTCCCGCGTAAACGAGCACCGGCAAAAAAGGAGTATCAACGGTCCACTAGGCATCCAATAGTTATGAAGCGAGACTTTAAAAATGGAGGAAGTTACGAGGCAGCGTGACAAAGTGCATTATTTATTATTTAGCCGCGTTGCAAAGTAAATTTGAATGAATGATGCACGAAGGTTTTTACGGGACGAATCTTCCCTCCCGGCGCTCTCTCTGCCGGTTACGAGAGCATGAAATAATTACCGCCGGACAATTAGCCGGCGTGGTCCAACAATTTTTACAACTGAAGAAAAAATGGGCCCGCTAATGCGACGCGTATAAATCATCTTGAACGCGCCCGGCCAGAAGATTGATCGGCCGTTTCCCAGAGAATACGCTTGATTCGGTATTTCTGACGTGCGTGCAACCTTTTCCAGCCAGCTTTTAACGTTGAATCGTGATGGTAGTTGAACTTTCACAGATGCAAATGGCCGTTCGAAATTGTATTATTATTTTACCGTCGCTATCTAGGTTTCTTCCAATTTTTCGGACGTATTCGAGTACTAATTAGAGACATTGTATTCACGCAGAATTTTCTACGACGATATAGATAAAATTTTTCTTCTATGAAACAATTATTTTAAGTGAAAAATAAATATTCACAGAACATTGCCACGAAATTTCAGCGAAATTAAAGAAAATTTGGCAATACCAAAGAAACGTCAGAAGGGGATCATGCCGTCACCGATCAGCCAATCATCGAAGGACATCTACCCCGTATTTGCGCATCGGTATTACAAGACACCCAGTACATCCTACCTAAGACAATCCCCATTTGATTGGCACCTTGTCGCGAATGCGGTCCGATAATTGGCGAACGCAGTCGATATTCGATCCCGTGGGTGTCGTCGATAAGATTCCAATGTTCTTCTCATTACTACCTGGACAGAGTTCGTCGATGGTGCGTTGCGAACCCGTTCGCCGGCTTTTCTTATTGCGAACCGGCGGTGTCCGCGCTGGATTGGTCGTAATCGCGCGGGAGACCTTAATGGAAACACGGCCGAGCGTGTAGCACGGGTCATTTAATCCTCAACGATGCGCCAGTGCGCAAAATGACCACGCCGAAACTTTCAGTTTCCCTGTTCTTGTCTCGAAAAGAACGGATTTCTAGAGAGGTCTTCGAGGAGCTAGTCGCGAACAAAATTTTGCAAATTTGCAGGATCTTCGAGAAATATCACAAACTTACCGAAAGTTAAATTAAAATTTAATTAAAAGTTAAATTTGACGAAATATAAAAAATCATTCGCACAGCTAAAAATAGTGTACAAATTAAACAATGAATTCAGAACACTGAATCACGCAAACGAACCATGCAAATGGTCCTTTTAAAATTACACAGGTTGTTTCGCATACAAGAACAAGTACCATTTCCACCAGCCATGTTGCCAATTTCACGACGAATTAATTTATTGGTTAGCTGAAATGTATAAGTCGAACAATTGGCACATTTAGCGCACTCTTCTGGTTCGCAGGACGAGATCCGATGGTAGTTGAGGTATCCTCACCGCGAGAAGAATGCACCTAAAGATGTGACATTTTTATCGGTGCCATATATCGAAATGTAAATTTAGTTTGCAGCGCGATGCCCAGGGGCGGTATATTTGGTTTACGAGCGATTTTAGTAGTGATATTCTTGCACTTAATGTCGCAGCGTGCAGTCGGGCCCTTCTCTGAATATCTCTTGCATACCCGCTGACGATTTTGAATGCATACAGCGCGAGAGAGCGTCCACTTCGAATGGAGTTTAAGGATTAACCGGCACGACAGGAAATAACCCGTAACAATCTTTTAAAGCATCTTTTGCTTGGCTTATTGCGGACGTGTGCACTAAATTTTCTACATTGTTGCTCGACGCTTGGCGTTCGAGCACAGAACAAATAGAACCGTCGAATCTGTTTCATTTTATTGGCCATATTTTTCATTTTGTGGTCGTAGATAATTTACGAGGGAATTTCGCGGAAAATTTACTTATTGATAAACTTACTTATCAGCAAGATGTTAAGGAAGACAATTTGTTACAAATCACAGTGCACCGGACAATATCAACGCTAAACCTGCACTAAAAGCGATTAAAATCTGTTAGATTATAAAACAATGCAAGGCTCTATGTATTTAGATTTCGTGCAATTTTTATTCCAATCAGTGCTTGTCGAGTAACAAAAACTTTCCATGCGAGTAGCATTACAATTTTAAACAACTCTAAAATGAAAAAATACAACGTTTGGCCGGTAGTGGTCAGGTTTAGCGTTGAAGAAAAAATTTAATTTCATTGACCTACCGCAACACGAAACAGTTGCGAGCCGCCGAACGAAATATTCGATGATCCCCGCTGGTCTTCAAGACCAGTTGCCAAAAGCGAAGAGCGGTAGCGAACGCATTAACCGCGTCAAGCGAAAGTTCAAGGCTGTGAGCGCGCGCGTGTGCTGGCATCGTGGCCAGCGACAGTCAATCATAAACTCAACCACGATTGCCCAGCACGCTAATTCATCCCCGGTCCACTTGAGTCTGGATGGTGCCACAGTGTCCTCTAATCTTGATCCTCCACCTCCTCCTCGTCCTTCTCCTCCCCCTCCGACGAGTGGAAGACAGCGGGTAAGATCCTCGCGATTAATATCCAGGCAACGGAGGTCTCGCAATTAAAATTCGATATGGCGATAAATGAGGAGGCAAGAGGGGCCACGGACAGCAAGAAATTCGCATAATAATTATCGATCGTCCGTTAATCTCTTCTTTGTTCCCCCCTTTTCGTCCCTGACCCCCTCCCCCTCTCCATCAACATAGTCGACTCCCTCCTCGGGCATTTCAACAGAGGAAAACGAGCCGCCACAAAGCGGATCGCTTTAGTCGTCTTATACATCTCGTGGAAGTTAACAAACATTGTGTTCCTTATCTCTCCTCGGCACAATTAATGCGAGGAACCCTTTGCCCTCCTTCCTTTTGCCCTCTTCCTCCGGACGGTCTCTTTCTCTCCCCCCCCCCCTCCCACTCCCTCTCTCTCTCCCTCTCTATCCGCCAAGCTTTCTTCCTCCTCTTCTTCGTTCGTTTCGAAGCCGCCATCCACTACCATCTTCCGAGACGCCTTTGGTGCTTTCCTTAACGCGGTATTACTTATGTAGATGAGCCTCGCAATTCCTATACATTATTTGCAAAGAGCTCGACCCTGAAGGGCGAAACGGACGCGACCAGGCTAGGTCTAGAAACGGAGGTGGGGGCGGCGTGTAACCGGGACCGGGGGTAAAAGGATCTCGAACTTTCGAGATTGCGGGGGCGGCGGCGGCAGCGGCGCTGTGCAAATGCCGAATCGCGCCGTGGTGAACAAAGGAAGACGCGGGTGTATTGGGTCGAGCACCCTTCCTCCTCCTACCCCCGGCCCTTTTACGAGACGAGTGTTGTTTAACGCTGGACCAGTTCGGTGATCTTGATCTCGCGTGTCTTGGCACGTTCTCCTCTTACGATGATTACATTCTGCGCGGTTTTTCTGACGAAGAGAATTTTTCAAAAATTGCAGCTTCCGAAGACCGCTTCCACAAAAATCGCTGATCGTTTGATGAAATTTGCGAAACGAATCATCCTCGGAGAAGCAAAGCTCTAACGGGGGAGAGAGGCGTGCGATCGGACGAGCTTCAGATGACGAACGATTTTATGCAAACGATATCTTAATTTCGGACGACTGTGAGCAGAGCGACGCCACTCTTAAGAACCTATTTCCGTCGGCATGTATTAAATATCACCGCGAGGTAGAGCAATTTAAGGTGTATCACGAGGCGATTCTACTGCTCGCGCTGTGCATTCGAACCGGCGTTCTCTTATCAATCACAATTCCGCCGGCAGCAGGTATAAACATAATAAATAGCAATTCGATTAGCAGATAACAGTCTGATCAAGGCGGCTAATTGAGTCGCGAGGCTTCCTAGACGCGCGTCATTTAATAGTATCAATTTAACGTTTCAGAAATAAGTACCCTTAACTTCCGTGAAAACGGGACAGAGGCGCGACGCGCAAGAATAGTGGCGGCGGCGTGCGGAGAGATTGAACGTATTTAATAAGGGGCTTTTGCGGACAGCAGAGAGAGAGAGAGAGAGAGAGAGCCAAGAGCCAAGAGGTAATGCTACCTGTCAACTTCAGAGTTTTACACTCGAGAGTAGACGTACGTCTCTTGCCGGGCAGGTGGCGAAAAGCGACTCTTTAATAATTGAAAGTTCCATTCCTCGGGAGTGAAACTTCGTTCTCGAGTGAACGGAGATTTCCTTTCGAAACTCGAGGCTCGGTCGCGTTTCCAAATGCTATTCTCCCGCGAGATTTTAACTATTTTTGTTGCTATTACCGGAGTTCGGTAAAAATGTAACGAGAGTGGCCAATCCAGATTTATCGTACACTATTCCTCGTTTAGCGAACACAATTTCAAACAATTCCTTCAGCAGTGACGCTCACAGGTTTGGCGAGTAGTCGACGAGCGACCGATTACTCTGCGGAAGGACGAGTAGCACAACGGTCACGGTTAAGTGTCCACGACGAGCCCCGAGTGAACACACAGCCTAACCGAGCGTCGTTCGGCTGACATTCGGCTTAAGAGGGAAGACAGGTTGGGAAAATGGAAACAGACCGTCGGTGATCGACTGAAACGCTCTCGATGGGAAAAGGGCAAGGGGCAGGGGGCAGAGGGAGAAAGAAAAGGAAAGATCGAGGGAGAGCAAGTGCCGCGGCGCGAGAAGCGAGTGCGTAGCTTAATTTCCTGCTAAATTACTACTTTAATAGGAAAGATGAACGCCGTTGATGAGGAGGGTGAGCCGGAATATAAATAGGGGGTAGTCGCGGCGTCCTCCTCTATCTAGCGTACCCCAGCTCCTCTCTCCGGGTTCTCGACATCCCTTGTCAGTTCTCCAACCCCCGCGCCTCCTCTCTTTAGCAACCCCTTAACACGAGGCATCATCGTCGCTCGGTTAACAGCGTGACAGGAGGTAGGAGGATGATGATTCACGGCCGTGACGATTTCACAAAGAGGTTTTTCCCTCGGAAAGCTGGCCAATTTCACTCGTGACTTTGCGACGAGACGTCGCCGGTCGCCGGTCGTCGGTCGTCGGTCGACGGTCGTCGTCGTCGTCGTCGATATCGTCGACGTCGTCGCCCGCGCGACTCTGAACCGGGAAAATTAAGGGCACTCGTGTATAGAAGTGTGCTTTCGGGAGTGGTTGGTTCACTTTTGTTCGGTCGGGAACGGAAGAATCGCGTATTGATTAATTTCCGGCTTATGGCACCGTGCGGGCACCTATGCGCTCCCTCTCTTTCGCGATCTATGTATGTATATCTGTCTGTGTACGTGCTTTTTTTCTATGGAGAAATGTTTGAAACGCTAAACTCCATTTAACGCAATTTTTTTAATTAAAAGTGAAATACGAAGAAAGAGAACCGCCGACAGAAGAGCACCGTTTTAACTTTGATACCCGGGGAACTTTTGTTATTGAATTCAACGTATAGAGCGTACGCAATGGACGAGCGCCGAGCGTTTACTTTTCGTTTTATTAATGCATCGGCAGCAAATCTTCCGAACGGTTCTTCAATTTCTACACTCAAATTACAGTTTAAAAGGACTAATCATCGAGATTTTCTACCACGACGAGCATCGTGCTCGACATCTTCCAGTTCTTGAGCCACGTATCCCGCGCTTCCTGCATGTCGCCGTTGATTCATTTTCAATGTTCTCTAGTTTTTAAGCCCAATTAGACAGGTCGCGCAAGATTTTGCTCGTTTAGGAGCCAATACCGCGGCTGGTCGACGCTGTTCTCCAGCAATCCTAATTCTGCTTGATGAAGCAAAATTCCACGAAGTTTCTGCTCGAGGAAGCCTCGATCTGAAGTTATTCTATGTCACTAATTCGCTAGATTTTCTACGGTGCAAATCAGTGTCGAGAGTTCCTAACTTACTAATCCAACGATACGATCTTCTACTTCGTACGTAACGATTCCAGGGGATTTTGACGAATCCATTGACGAGTTCATCAAAATTGTCCAGTCGAGTGATTTACGAATAAACAATCTGAAAACTTCCAGGTTCCACTTGGTCCAATTCAAGATTTTCTACTTTACAAACTTTCAAGCTCCAATTAAAAAAATTCAAAAAATATAATTGAAATTTGGAATAATACAATTTACAAAGCAAACCGTGCGCTGATAACATTAATACAGTTTTTATCAACAATTTACGATCGATATAAATAAAATATATATAAACCACAAATTTGCTGAGACTCGGCAGACGTGCAAGAGGGTTTGAAAAATAATTGCTACAATAAACGCTTTATTGAATAAAGATCAATTCTCCGGATTAATTGCGCAAACTCACTCCTCAAGATCCACATCGATAGTTGCTCGGTCGCGTCGATGAATAATTCCAAAAAGATTCAGTGAAAATCCCTGCTCAAACGCGAAACCAAATTGGCACGTTCCTCGACCGCGGCGGCTATAATCCTCGCGGAATTCAAAATAAAATTTAGCGCAAAACTCCGCGCCAAATAGAAGTTGAAGTTGGTGCGCGTTTCGCCTCACCCCGCGGAAGATTAATGTCCCGGCACTCCTATTATTAACAATTTGATCAGACCGAGGCTACTTTGAGTCCTTCGGCCGAGTCTGGACTCGTTAATACCCGGCGAATAACCTCGGGACGTAGGGCACACATGATTAACTATAATTATTACCGTGCCGGCTCGAGGGGACAATTTAACATTCCACAGGAGCAGCAGCAACAACACCAATCATATTCGTAAAAATAAAAAAAACGCTAGATCACTATCTGCATAATGGTACAGGTAGGTGTGACAATAATAATAGGCCTGAAGGTATCAACATCCTGCGACACGTTCCACCAGCCATCGAATATAAACTGAACAAGAGCGAGCGAGCGAGAGAGAGAGAGCGAGAGAGAGAGAGAGAATGTTCGAACCATACGGGCACCGAGTGTGTATCCCCGACATATTTTTCAGGTACCTGCATGCTGCGCTCAATTTGGGTAAGTGCATCCTGGTGACGAGTACCTGCATTACACCATGGATCCGACTACCATGGACACCATGGACAGATGACACGCAACGAACCCTATACCCAAGATCGCTCGAGAACAACACTGCTCTCTCTCTCTCTCTCTCTCTCTCTTTCTCGCTGCCCCTCTCTCCTCCTACCAGGTTCATTAATAGTCGATGAGAAACGATGATAGCTAATTGCACCTGGTAAATGAAAGGTTACCAGAAAGTCCGGGCCGGTAAATCAAACATTGGAATATATACGATTCGAAATTGTCGAGAGGAGCGCGGGCGTTTTCTTGAGTCACTGGCGCCCGTGAGCTTTAATCATTTATACAAACGTCCGTGCGGACGATACACCGATGGTTATCGATAATTCGATTCGATCGGGGCCACTGTGTAAGCGTCTGGGCGTTGAAATCGGTGCCCCTCGGCCACCGGAGCAATTGAAAATAATATAACGCTAACAATTATCGGTAATTTACATCCTGGTAAACGGCGACCGTTTTGCGCGGGTTTGCTCAATCTTCCTGCGTTTTTCGTACGGCTAGCCGCCGTCATTGTCGGGCAATTTTCTCTTCTCCGGCTTTCAAAAATAATAAAAATTGTCTACCAGTGTTTTCTTTTTTGTTTCAATGTTTCGTTTCTGTTTGGACCACTATGCAAGATCGTTATATTACACTGGTACTAGAATATAGTACAATATACTAGAGTGTAGTATATGATATGTTGAAATTTATTTATGACTAGGATAGGGGACGAAACCAGGATAACGAGCGACTAGACGAGCGTCTAGAAACATGAGATTCTATATTCTGTAATACAGGTGATTTCGGGCGAATTAAACGAAGCAGGGACAAGTGCCGTTTTTATCAATTGCCCGTTGTTGCTCGAAACTCATTACTTTTCATTACTCGGTGTTTGCTTCTGATTAGAAGTTATTGTTATAACACGCGTAGATCTACGCGTCGGAATCATTATTTCTCCCGTGTACTTGTGGAATAATGAAGCAACGGTGGACCAGTTTTGAATATCGATTGCTAGACCAAAGGGAGTTTGCGAGCACGCAGCTGGAATGTTCTTTAGTTCTCTCTCTGTTCTTTTTTCGTATAATCGACGCCGAGCACAATTCTAGAATTTCGTTATTGATCGTTCATTATCGTTGTGGGAATAAACGATGGCTAGCGCACACGGCCGACCGTAAAGAATATTTTAATTGCCGCTCGACTCGTGAATTTCGTGCTCATATTCGACGTTCGACTGATTTAAGCCGCGCTGGCAGAGGGGTTGCTAGCATTCAGTGAGACAAAGAACAAAGAAGCGTGTAGGGGGGTGGAAAGAGGGGGGTTGGGAACTCGGGTGGATGCACAGGGTGGGTTGATCCTCGTATGAAGGGCTGTCAAAAACCTAATGAGAGGTGTGACTGCACATGTTCGCCGGCCTCTCCCGTGATTACTCAGATTTTTTGAGAGAAATTAAAATTCAAAGACGTGACTCATCCGGCGCGTGAACTGAAAACCCCCGTGTGCCGTCGCGATAATACTTCCCCCCTGGTAAACGACCAATCACCGCCGCCAACTTTTACATTAATACATCGACAATTTTTTTCTACCGGCAATGTTGCCTACAGGCCGCTGGCTGTGCAATTTTTACGAGAGGTTTCAACCCTCGCTGGATGCTTTTCATGATTCCGTGGCAACCGTGACGCGGTCCAAATTTTAACATTTTCGCAAGAGCCGTTTTTCACAACGGACTCTATAAAATAAATAGTATGTAACTCGTGTAATTTTTATCGGTTCTCCGTGAAACAAATTGCAATGCGAATACAAAAGGTTCGATAGTTCTCCCGAAAAAGAAAATTTGTTCCTGCTTAAAAAAGAGTTCGCGCAGAAGCGGCCTCGAAAACAATTTCTTGCCCTAGAATCGACCATGGCGAAAAATAAAAATACAAACCACCGCGGCGCCGAGCGAAACCCTCCCCGAAAAACGCGAAAACGAGATCGACCGGAAACCGCAAGCCCCGATACCCAAGACATCCCGCAAGCACCGGCGATCTCGAAAACCGTTGTGCGTCCCGCAGCACTCTGCATCCTCCCTGTTTGCCATTCATTTTTCCGCTCACCTCTGGCTCGCGCCGTCGATCCCGCTCCTCCAATATTTTAATCATCGAAACATCTGTTCCCGGTGACAATCGAATTACAGTCAATTCCGGGGACCGCCGTGCCAGGGGAAGGAATAGAGAAAGAGGCGGAGAAGAGAAGAGCGTGTATACGCGCGATCGAAAGTAAAAATAAACGGGCAGCGTGGAGACCCAGAGAAAATAATAATGAAACTCGGAACGGCACCGGGAGGACGAGCAGACTCGTTTTCTCTATTGTCTGAAATTTCGAACGTTTGCTCCCCCGACGTCTCGAGAGGGCGTCTTTGCACCCCCTTACTTTTTTTCTTTTTTCGGGTAGTCGTCGTCGTCGTCGTCGTCGTCGGGTGACGGGGTTCAGCAAATGTCATGGAAAAAGTTTAGATTCGCGTCTTGACCGTCGTTCGCTCTCGTTTTACAAGGGCATCTCTCCCCTTCGCCCCCGTGCGTGCCCAAGTGGTCCAGACGCATAATGCAGACGCACAGGATGGTGGAGTTGGTCGACAGGGGGGCGAAGGGGGCGGTATAATTAGGGACTTGAAGGGGCGGCTACCAGGGGAGAGGAACTAGAAGAGGCTGACAGATGTGGGAGCATTGTTTTATGGGGTGAACACCACCCCTCCGACGTCCCCGCTCCTACTTTGCCGCCTTGTGTCTTCCGACTACACCCCACGGCGCGCGTGGCGTGCTGTGATTTCAAATAGGACCGGCGATTTCGTGGATACGACCACCGCTCTCTGTCTCTCTCTCTCTCTCTCTCTCTGTCTGTCTGTCTGTCTGAATACGAGCTGTTTAAAAAGCTCGGCGGGTCATGATCGTGTGAATGTTCCTCATTCCTCATTCCGGCGAGCGATCCGATCGCGCGACTTTAAAGGGACTTCTGGCTTCAACTCCCGAAGATACGGCGGCGAGTCCATCCGATTTTTTATGTGCTTCGGATTGTCCATTCAAATTATCGAGTTACTTGCATGGAAATTGATTCGAGAAATTATTTCATCCTAGCACGTAAAACATTTTGATCGCTTTTAGTCCAAGGTAGGTTTAGTGTTAAATAAATTTTCGCCGTTTCTTAGATATCTCGGAAATGTTTGAATGAAAGTAATTTGTAAATAAAGTTCGAGGACCTTATGTATAAGTGAAATTGCCAGATATATTTTCGTACTTCGGATATCTTCGATACAGTCGGATCAAATTGTACACATGATCCACAGTGCGTAACCCCGTTGATCATGAAATCAATATTCATAAAGTTTCTGGTTCTTATAATCCAGCCACTGTTTGATTTTAGAGGGTTTTCAATATTCATAACGGCCATGGTTGATGTAAACCTGACAACGTTTGACTTTTTAGGACTTTTCGGTATTTCTGCTTTTCGCTCGGATTTAGCGGTGAATTCGATGCGGATATTCAAACAAGTTGTTGTACCGATATTTGAGGGATTGATCACATGCGAAAATAAACCTTAGGAGAGTTAATACACCAAGCGAACTCGGAAACATCAACACACTTACGACCTGTAATAATTATTCACATTTTTTAATTATTTTCAAACTGATCCGATATGCACTAAAATATGAAAATTACTTTAAAAAAGGGTAGATAGACATATTTTGTAAATACATAAAATTCTATCAAAAAAATTTGGTAAATATTACATATTTTACGTCGCGGTGTGTTCATTTACATACAAACTGAATAATTTTTCTCTTATGTTAACCCGATGCGGCGCTTTGCATAAAGTCTTCCGATCGAAATGGAAAAATTTTCATCTAAACAGTGAAAAAAAATAAAATGTAGGAGTAAAATACATTCTCTAAAATTTCCCTAGACCAAAAACATGGCAACGTTATAATATGTTACCGTGCAATCTGTACATTTAATGCATACCATTTTAGCGAAATGTTTCAATCAATAAATTTAATACTAAATACAACGTGGTGGTGTAGGATTAAATTAATTCGATTCTTAGGAAACCCGGTGACTTCTAAAGAACAACTCCCAGCAAACTGAATATCATCCACAACCCTAGACAGTCTAGCGGCAGTAATAATTAAGAGGCTGTTATTTGACAGAACAGCAAGTTTGAAACAGCTCCAAGCCAGTTTTACGTATCGCCTGTACACGGTTCTGAATATTACGAATTCATCATGGTGAGTTTCGCGCAAGATGGCATCGCTTAGGCGCAGAATTACAAATCGATTGAATCGAAGGGGTTCCCGTCGTTCTGCGCGGAGAGCGAGCGAGCGAGAGAGAGAGAGAGACAGAGAGAGAGAGAAATTAACATCGTGTTTTTAATGCCGGGGATAATTGTAAGGGTGGAATTATACGAGGGGTCCGGGTCCTGCGTTTCGTTGCGTGGCTGGCAGCGGCTCTCACCCTCTCTCGTACTCATTCCTTCAATAATCAATGATCCTTCCCTTTCCCCGTCAAAATTAACATAACAAGCAGCCTGCCTCGAAATCATTGCCCAAATATTTACCGGTGGAGGGGCGGGCGGGGGAGGGGGAAAGAAGAAAAAAATAGAAAATCCATCCGGTTTTTCATCATCCGCGAATCATCGACGTCGGTGGCACTCGAGCGATTACACGCATTGTAACAGCCAACGCGTTCGTGAAACAAAATCCGATCGGACCAATTGACACCGGGGGAAATGTGTCCCTGCGCATCCTCTCTCGCGATCTTCAACTCTCAGAGCGACATCCTCTTCTTTCCCGCGAAATTTTTCCTGCGACTACGTCTCATGCTCCCTCTCTCTCTCTCTCCCTCTCTCTTTCTCTCACTTTCTAGTTCTATTTTGTTTCATGCTTTCAACCCTTCCGAAGCACCACTGTGCCGGGCTCCTAAGGTGACTCATGGCCACTCAGCGGTTCAACTGCGCGTGAACCCTCGATTCAACAGCTGAACCGTGCTCGTTACGTGAACCGCGAGAATCAGTTCCAGCGCCGTGGGCTCGATCGGTTCCATTTGATAAGCCCAATTCGATGACTTCCTTCGACGACGGCGACGACGCCGACGGACGACGACGACGATCACGACGTTTCTAACCGCGCGCGCTTCCCCTTGTGCCTCTCTCTCTCTCTCTCTCTCTCCGTTTCTCTTTAGTCTGCGTCATTTTTCCGCCCGCGGGCGTATACACGCGTCTGTACCTCCTTTTTTCCTGAACCCCCTCCACCGGTGTTGTTGTTTCTTTTTTCCTCCTCCTCCTACTTTTTTCTTTTTTGTTTTTTTTTTGTTTTTTGTTTTTTACCTCTACCCGTCCATCGACGATCGCGCGCACAGACCCGCGCACAGACACACGGACACAATCGTTTCTGTTTTCCCACCCTCTTCTTCTCGTTTTTTTTCCGCTGCCCCCGCCCCCTCCGACTCGCCCTCCCCACCCCGTGCCACCATCACCTCGCTTTTTACCCCCGCCCCCTGTATACCAACGATAACAACGCGACGCCCGAGCGTTCCTCGAATCGTAGTATTTTACCCAGAATTAATCTGCAATTTTATTTACTACGGATCTCGAAAATAACGCTTTTTTTCGGACTGCGTCGGTGGGTGGGGGGTGGGGTGGGGGTGGCCACGACGTGGGCGGGGCCGAATGAACGAGCTATAAATACGTCCGGTGACATTATTCGGATGATCCCGGGTCACGGATCCAGGAAGGATTATCGTAGGATCCAGATGCGACGCGGCAGAATGTAGACTGCACAGATCGCGAACCGGAAGTCGCGAGATCCTGATGCTGTCTGAAGTGTTTGCTCGCGGTGGGAACGCGAGGAGGGGGGATGGAAACCACGGTCGGTGTACACTCTGTGATAGCACTGTGTGACACTATAGATGTAGAAATCTGTGTTACGAAAAACCACTGGTCCCTCCAGTGTACACGGTGTCCCGATATACAACCATTTAGTGGATGATTCTTCATGAGAATATAGGTTGAGAGTATGGTAAAAAGTTCTTTCGAATCGAATTTGAAAATCCCGCCTCTACGCGTCTGATCATCACCCACCGGATCTACTTGTCTACATTCTCACTGTATAGAACTAATTGATTTATATCATGTGCGAGAGGTTTCATTTTATTTACGCCAATAATGCAATAGTTGCGACGAAAAAATTTATTACGGACGACGCGCCACGTTTGTTAAACAATCGAATCTCGTTTCGTTTCCGTTCCAGCGCACTCGAAATTCGAAAGAAGAATTTTTTGTACCGTAGCCGGAGTATAATTTGTTTCGGCGCGCGCGTAAGGACGTTTTAATCGCAGTGATTACCGGCAGCTGCTTTAAATGCGTCTCATTATGAATTTAAGGAAGGCCGCGGTAAATTACGAGGCTCATAACTTTCCAGATTAATTCGCTGGCCGCGATACTGCAGTTCATCAATTTTCATTTTAATGCCTCGCCTCCCCTACCCCCCGCCCTTCGCCCTTCGAGTAAACCTTTTTAGGGCGTTGGCGACGCCGTTTTCGACGATCGGTTCCTCTTCCTCGCTGCGTCTAAACCTGCCGAAATTAGATGCAGATCATTGTCGGCTTCGTTAATTTTAATTTCTAAAAATGTTTCTTCATCCAAAATTGCAGAGTTTAATTTAAATACATCCTACACCCCATTTACCAGTGAACAGCGTTCGACGTGTATACACGTCAATCCAAATCTCTATTTTCAAGAATGAATTGTTAATTTTTTATCAAACAAAACTGCAATCCCTTCTTGTTTTTCGTAAAATTCTTAACAAGACCATTTGCCCCGCGTTCGACGTGCATACTCGTCATTGCTTGGTTTCAATTCGGCACTCTGTGGACTTATCTTTAAAGTTACATTCCACAGTTAAGATGCTAATAGAAAAATTCTGCTCTGAAAGAATTCTTTGCGTTGAAAAAATCTCTAATCAACCGAGGATCTAGCGATCATCGCGAGGTAACCCGGCGACGACGTTAAGCACCGATCGATTCGCCGAACGCTCCGTCACGCCGGTGTGGATCACTTAAAAATCCCCTCCGCGAACCGAAAACCGAAAAGCCCCGTTCGCCGGGGGAAGATCAACGAATTGTTTCCATTGAGATCGTTCGCGCAGGGAAGATTGTATCCCCGTGAAAACAGCATCAGGGGAATAAATGCGAAACCGCGACGACAGATGGGGCTGTAGGAAGCCGAGCGAAAATACGTTCGGCGATCGATCGATCGGCCGTTCCCGTTCAATTGATGCGAATATTTTTCTTCGATTAAAATCTCGAAAGGTTTTTAATCGCGACAGAAGAAGCAGAAAAAGAGAGAAAATGGATATGGGAGGGGAGAGGACGAGGACGAGGAAGCGAGTACGAACGAGCGAACGAAGCAAAACGCGCGCACAGGTCGAAAAACAACGACGACACTGGCGCATAGCAGCTAACGAACAATATTTAATTTATTCGAGCGGCGGCAAATGTCCGTAGAAACTACGATTCGTCAACGATGAGGGTGACAGAGGCGGAGGGGCGGAGAGGGGAGAAGGAGGAGGAGGAGGTAAATATTAATCTCGATGAGCGACCGGGAACTTTCGATCTACATACGAAATCTTGTTACCGGCGTGGCGCGGCGGGACGTGGATCGATGAGGATCCACGGACGGTTGGAGATCACAACGAATGGATCTGGCCGAGCGATCCGACTTTCGAGGATTTTCCGGACTTTCCCGTATATTATACGGCCGTTTTCCCGCGGAACTACCGGTAATTTTCGTAGGGACGCGATTCGCGCGTCGAAAGTTATTCGTTTGATTCGTTACCGGGTGCACGGGCTCGCCATCGTGCTCGCTGAAATGCAAAACGTTTTCGTATCACTACGCCCGGAGTCGAGATACATTTTTTTCAAAGCAAGTCCCGCACCGTATCGGGGCGCACGCGGGGGTGGGGCACGCCGGATAGGACCGGCACGGGGGTTACGCGGGAAGGGAGGGGGAGGGGATGGTGGGTATTCGGGGGCGAGGTGGTGTTGAGCCGTAGTAGAGAGAGCCCCCATATGAAACCGTTATCTGCACCGATTCAGCAATATTTTTACATTTACCGCTCTCCCGACGCCGTCCCGCGCCGGCTCCTCGCGTTCGACCGCTGCCCCCTTTTTACGCTCATACCCCTTAATCTGAAGCCCGCGACCTAACGAATGTGTACGAGAACAGTGGCCGCTCTCGCGGCTTACACGCGACGATGCTATAAGACACTATAGAGAACCGTACCACCAGATTTCTATAGAGCAGGGCGTAAAAATAATTTATCATTTTTTTTAGTTGTAGTACAATATATTAGTCAAAAATTAACTTTTTTTCCTGCCACGCGTTCGATAACAGCCGCCTCGAAGACCAGTCATTCGCGAGAAGCAGACGCGATAGGTGGCGGACAGACGCGTCAGGCGATTGTTGTTCTTCGAGAACAAATGCCTGTATCAAGTAAATTGTGTTCCACATTTTAGACTTGATTTTTTCTACCTAGAATTCACCTCTCGATCGATTTATGTCCAGCCAACTTGGAAACCGTCGTCGCGGTAAGTCGACATTATCGTTTCTTGGAGCAGCTCGACAAGTTCGAGCAGTGTATCGCGGGAATCCGGCGGAGCGCGGCGGTCGACGAGCCAAATCGGGCCAGCCCGGGGGATGAAAAGAAAGGGGTGCGGGTGTCCCGACGCCGGATAGTTGTACTCCGGGGGATGAAAGGGGTTGCGGCGGGGGTGTAGGCACCGGGAGCCGCGCACGTCCACGGTAAAGGTATGCGGGCAAACCCCCATTGCTATTCAAAACGTAAAAACCATTTAAAAATGTAATACCCGGCCAGCCGGGGAAAAAAAGTGTGCGCGTGATCCAACGTGTGACTTTGTAAGTAAAATATACTGCCCGGCCGTGGAAGCCTCGGTCAAATAATCGTGATTTATCGGCGTAAGGAATTTTCGTCGTGGCGGAAAAAAAATGTTTTTTTCGAACTATATACCCCCCGCCTCGGCACCCCCAGGTTGCCGGTTTTTTTCGAATTCGTGGGAGGGTAATGAGCCCGCGGCATCGACCGATCGAGGACATCGATGCCGAACTTTGGTCCCCGGCCAGTGAACCTACACCCCTCTCTGCAGTCGCTCCGGAGGTGCTTAACCTGTTAACTAGGGGCGGGGGAGGGGGTGAGTTTCGTTTTATTTTTATTTCGCTTTCGTCACTTTCTAATTAATTTGTCCGGAGCCCCGTTGTTCTACTCCGTCCTGCTATAATATCTCTGTATTGTTATTCTTAATTGTGCGAACAGCAGCGGTTCGATAATTGATTTAATAATTCATAACCGACGATCGAATTAATTGTGCGAGCGATTATCAATACATCCTTATAATGTGCGCGCGCGCCGCGGACGTTTAAATAACATCTGGACCTCGGAAGAATAGTTAATTTTTGTTCACGAGCGTGCATTTTGTCGGAGATTTTTTCCGTGAAATAATCCCCGACAATTAAACCGCCGCGGACGGTAAGAAACAATTCGAAAACTATTTAAATTATTTACCGAGTTGTTCGTCTTTTGAATATTCGAGCGTTACAGAATTTTTATTTTCGATAACTCGCGTATTCAATTTAGTCCTGGTATCGGATCGCAGGAGGAACGGTAGTAGTCGCCGTGGCGCGGAGCGGCTCGGCGCGCCGGTATAGAATAAAATTGGGCGGTGTGAATTTTTCGCGGTACACACCTTGTGCCGGGGTTTCGTTCAAAAATCGTTAACCGATTTCGGTCGGTGTGCGAAGATTGAGACCGGCGAGAAGGGCCGTGTACCGGTCGAATTAAAATCATAAGCGACCGCAACCGCATATTGACCTCATAAACGTTCCCCCTCGTGTAAAAAACGTGATGTCCTGGAAAAGAATTACTCTTTCTCTCTATACCCTACCGCGGGCACGAAACACGGCCGGAGCCGCAAGTGGAAGTGCGGTATAACGTTAATTGAATATATCGGATTCCTCGAGAATATCGTGGTTGCGGCGATAGGAAATGGATGGAGAAATAATTGTCGGGAACGCGCGGGGAACGTGTCGCACCGGTAAAGCTTCGTTTTTACTGCAATTATATTTGTTGAATTTGATACGGACTCGATCGAAACCGGTAATCAATTTCCCGGAAGTGTCTCTCGCCGCCGCCGTTCCTTGCAGCGGCCCCCGGGATGAACCCTTTTCATCAAACAATTTTATATGTATGTAACCGCTAATCCCGAATCGAACGTTCTTTCGCAAACTTATTTCGAAATCTAACTCGCGGGAAGAATGCAAAATCCAGTCTCCTTTTATCGTTCGCGAAATTAAATCGAATCATCGCGGTAATTATCAGCAACGATTCTCGGGAGCTGTTGGATTATGCGTTCCCGATGACGTCACGGAAACGGACCGCGGCTCGTGGTGTCGGGTTTTTCGCGGTCGTGCACGATATCGCTTGTGTCAGACGGGCGCCGACCTCATTTGCGAGGCTTTCGTCGGAACTTCGCGGCCAAGAATTATAATTAAGATCCTGCACCCCCGTCGCTCACGCGGCCACCATCTTCCTCACCCCAACCACCCCTTTCCACCCCTCCTCCCCTGGTTCTCCTCGAACGACGCCAGTCACCTTCCGTGATATTACATTCCATTCCGAGCTGGATCAATCCTCTAATGGCCGGAAGTTTAATTTGTGCGCGGCTACAAAATAATCGCGAGCTGGCCCGAGGAAGCGTGACCCGTCGAGAGGTTTATTATTCATGAGGTCTTATTATTGCGCCGATTCGTCGGCCGCGCCGATACCTCGAATACCGTCAGGGTGTCTCGTCGATTCGACGGCCGGCCTCCTCTTCCGAGAAATGTTTTGACTTCGTCGGGGTTAATGATTTCGCTCCGAATCTCCGTCCGCTGCTTCTACGTCCGGTCACGGTTTGCAGTATTAGGTTCGTTTCGAAACGAATATTTTTTTATTTGTTCTATTTTTTCATCATACAGTTTCTATAACTAACCTCCAGTTTTAGGAAAGTGGAGACGCAAGAGGCAAGCTGGTAATATTTGGTATTCATTTTTCACGTGATGTTTGCAACTTCATTCTAATTTTATTCATTCGACGTGGAGGTTGCATTGTCGGGCCACGTGGTCCGCAGCTTGCATAAAATTCGAATTTGACGCGATCCTGTAATTTTGGTTCGTCATTCGAAATAAAAAAAAAAGCAGAAAAGAGAACACCGCTGCAACCCTGCGCGCTCCCCTCCTCGATGGCACGCAACAAGGACAATAGGGTAATATCCCAGTTTATTATTCGTCAATATCGGGGCTTTAGAGGAACCTTCGCGCGATCAGTTTGTACATACAACCCGCACAGCGGTGCCTATTGATCGGTAACTTTATTCCAACTCGGCTAATGGAACCGGGAACGTAATTCGGCTATGTGACATAATGTTAACCAAGCATGCGTATCTTATTGACTCTGGTGTTTTGGGGGGGCCCCGGCCCCGTTAATGAACCGTAATTACGTAAGCCCAAATATTGCTTTAATTATATATCTCACCAGTCCGAGCCTTTCAGGACGCGCGTCATGCTAGGCTAAACTTCATCGATCCGGTGTATTGTCATTAGCGTATCTTTTGTAACATCCCGTCAAAGTGATTCTTTCCTAGCCGGGGCTAACCGGATCACCGGTAATTTATTAACGCGGGGACCTGGTAATGCCGCTTTGTGAATTCCGTTGTCGAAATCTAATGCACGGTGAATGTTTGCGTTTCGTTCTTCCGTTACCGTGACATCACAGCGATTGTCTACCTAGGAAACAATTAGCCCAATATCTCTGTACCGCGTAACAATTGGAAACGCGAAAAAATTGTTCGTCTTTTCGGATGAAAATATTCTTTTTACAAATGTTCCCTCTACATGCTGTTACGGAAATGCATAGACAATTTTTTTATAATACAATGGAATTTCTTTTATTATCTTGCTGTAGTCTAACAAAATCGAAAAATCTACAATTTCGCTTGAGAATTTTTCGTTCACTCGGATGTTCAAAATGGTGAAAATTTTAACGATTGTTCGATCCGCGGTAGACGCGTTCGGGATTCTACGGTGAAGGTTCTCGCGCGGCGCCGGGAGACTTCAACAAGACGCAGACGGCGACCAGGCGACCGTCAGGAAAAAAGTAACCGCGGTAACCAGAGGATGGTTTCGGCTGGAAGTCAGGCTAGGTTCGCGCGGGGCTGTCGACAGATGAAAGCGTTTATTATCAGCCGAGCAACAGAAACGCGATGCTGGCGAACGGTCACGGGTGCCGATTATTTTAATCACCGCGGAATTACCGTCGCATTCACCTGTCCCAATGAATAATCATATCGAATTACACACGAACGGCTCTCAATCGTAGATACGATTATACACCGTAGGTACGTTACGTAACACCAGCCGACTTAATTATTGAACGGGAGTCAGGCGCGACTATTGGGTTTGGTAATTTGCCACTTACACGGATTGTCGTATATGCATCGAGAGACAGGGACATGTTATGTACGTGCCCGAGATTGTTATTTCGGGTATCTGACGATGAACGCGAATCTGATTCTCGTAAGCACGTGTTGTCGGCAGTGGCTTGAATCATTGGTATTGTCGATTAAACGGATGACGTTCATTCCGTCAAAATTGATCCAGCTCGCCACCAGAGCCGTGCCTCATCTTAATCATATGCCCGGCAACTATTTCACGACACGCTCGTACGAATTCACGACACGCTCGCACCAATTTTTATCGATATTTATCGTACGTGGAAAACTGAAAGTCGATTAATAATCTTTTCGGAGACGATCGTTGAAACCCACGATTTTCTTAAAAAAAAAATATCATTTTAGAGTACTCGTTGTTCAAATTCGACAGAGGTGATCACCGATTTTTATTAAAATTTTCCTGCCTCGAAGTTTTTTCATAGACAAAATAATGCAATTAATTAATAGAAGCGATTACCGATTTTAACCAAAACGGACCTGCCTGAAAAACTGAAATTCGTCATATTTTCTAAGAAAAAAAAATGGAAATATTTAGATTGAAAATTACACACTACAGAGAAGATTTAAATTCGTGCAGCAGTTTTCAGGCAGCAAGTAGCAGCGAATAAATATTGAAAAATATAAGTCTACCCATATTAATATAGATTTAAGATATCCATTCTATATCGCGTTTAAGCCGGGCAGCGTGGCGGATTGCCGGGCCCCCTCGAACCGGTAAGTTCGCGTTAAGCAAGTTCACGGTAGAGGAGCTCTTCTGCGAAATCGTTCAGCCGCGTGAAATGGAAGCGATTAACAGTTTCTAGAATTCTGCCGGTATTCATCGTATGTATATGCGTTTAATGCTGTTGGTTTTCAATGTTCGCGATCGGTTATCTCCTACCGTTCCTTTCGGAAATAATAATTATTATGCTGTTTAATCGCCGCGCAGCGCCGCGCCGGCTGGTGGTTAGCCCAACCGAAAACTGTAATACAGACATTCGCCGTATTATGCTAATGGCTGAATCCATCCGGCCGAGTTTATCGCTGGATCGAAACGATCTCGGTAATTTTCGAGGCAACAGTTTACGATGCCACGGACGGTTGCGTGGGAAGTGATCGCGCAAATGAACGACGCCGTCCGTAGGAATCGCATACCACCGGGCATACTTAAAAACTCGCTAATTTCAGTGATTAATTAATCGCCGGTTGAATTTCGCAGCGAGTTTCTTTAATCTATTATTCAACGCCCCGGCGCGCGGCGCTGCACTTGCGCTGCGCGGCTTGTTCGTGTAAATTGAAATTTAGATACGGAACCAATTTATGAAATGGCCGACAATCAATTAATCTCGAATCATACAAATGAAAACGATACCACACAGATACCACCGGGAAGAGATCGGACGAACGCGCGCCTTATTAAGCAGGTTCCATTAAAATAAAAATCTCATTGCACCTCATTACACGTTTCGCTGTGCTACATGGGATACCCATGAAATTCTTGTTGTAAGCCTTCTAATTTAATTACCCTCGTAAGACGCGTTCTGCATTATATCGCTAACAAGAATTCTACGAAAAATAAAATACCACCGCACCGAGAGCATCGAGAATTTGTTCGGATACTAATTAGCGTTTCCTAATTTCAATTTTCTATTTATCGCATCATCATGGAAAAGATACACGTAAACGGCTACCACGGTTTATCATTAAAGCCCGGGGTTCATTCCGATCGGTATACGTATGTACTGTATATGCTTGCGCGTAATGCAATATTAACTTAATTACCGCGTAAAAAGTAAGGTACAGCCCACCGGCTGTTACAAAACCCGTACACGTACTGATTAATGCGCCAGTCAATTGCTACTCTAAAGGTTTTAATTAGTTGCCGGCACCACCACACCGCGGCGAACCGCTTCCCTTTTCTTCGTATTAACGTTTAAACAGATGTTGTTAATCTTTTAAAAAGGGAGAAGTTGCGTGACATGGGAACACCAGTCAAGTTCGAGGCAATACGTAATAGGGGGGGGGGGGATAGGTAGGGACTGACCTTCGCTGACCAATTATGTCTATGCTACAGCCATAAAGAGGAGATACTATACAATACTTTCGAATGAAAACTTTTTCTTTTTACCTCGCTTAACAAAAATTCTCCACGGTTCTCTTCGTATTCCTTGCCCACGTAAGTCCTGTAGCTCCGACATACAGTGGACGCAACAAGAATTTATTTAAACTGTGACACGTTTCAATATAAACAAAATTGGCTGGCTTGCAGAAAGAAAAATGTCCAAAGAAAAAATGATTTAAACCACGGAAAAAGCTCCGCCTCCCCATCCCCCGAAACAAGGTCCTCAACAGCCCCTCTGCCCTCCGTACCATCCGCCGCCCCCGCCGAGACGCAATTATGACGAGGCCAAACAAATTACTCAGCCTTTCGCGGGGTTGCGTTCTTAAAAATCGCGGGTGCGTCGAGTAGACGACATCGCCACCCCCCATAAGCAGAGCCGCTGGTCCCCCATGCTCGACAGTGATCGTTCGTCATCCGCGGATCGTCCCTTGGTTAACCGAAACGAAGTGGAAGGTAAGCCTGTCGCGAGTCCCGTTGTAGAGGCGCGCACAGGTTCCTCCTGTCGTAATTCGATAAACGAGTGCGTCGATGGTCGTCGGAGGGGTTTGGCAGCCGGGTTTCGAGGCAGACCCGGCAGGCAATTGGCATCGATACTTTCGATAGGTCGACGCGTGCATCGAGTCAGATCCGGTTCGTTTCCCCGAGTGCTCTACGATGCCACGGTTCGACGGAGGATAAGAGGAAGAGGAGTCAGGGAATGGGATCACGAAAAGAGAGCTGTGTACAGAGGGCTGGTTCAAGAGAAACTGGTGGGAGGGGAGAGAGAGAGAGAGAGCGAGAGAGAGGAGAATTAGGAGGGTGTGGATCGACGAGGAAAGAGGAAGCGAGAGGGAGGAGAGAGAAACGGTTCCGCGAGAGACGCGGAACGAGAGACGCGGGGAAGGTTAGCTACTGTAATTAGTGAGAACGTATCGTAATTAGAGAAAATGCCACGTTTAATTGCTAATTGAGTTTCTGGCTGATGCGAGATCTAATTTTAATCACCTAATTACGTGACTACAGGCTGCGGGCTACGGACAGCCACCACCCTCTCTCTCCCTCTCTCTCTCTCTCTCTCTCTCTCTCACTCTCTCTGCCTCCTGCGAATGTGCATGGCTAGCTAGTGCCGTTCTGTGGGCGTATAAGTACTCGTCTAGTCGAACTGTAACGGGTGATACGCTGCTCGTGCCGGTTAAGCAGCGGAACGGTTCGCGGAACAAGACCGGATACGCCGTGTCGTCCGACGCAGCCCTTATCAACAATGATCCCGCACACCTGGCCAGGATACTTTCATAGACTGCCGGGCCTTGATGATCGACCGGGATCGAGGCCGGATCGCTTCGTGGAAACGGCGTGGCTCGCCGGAGAGACCCCTTCTCCGCGAGGGATTACCGAGAATTGGGTCTCGAGCGCAGATTACTGTGACGAGACCAGGCCTTTCGATGTAAGCAATTTTTTAACCCTCGTGGGTCTACGTGCTTGTAGACACGCTCACGGGTAGACTGCCGATCTTCGCGGGAAATAGGAATTTTCTAGCTCCATGGATTTTTATTCGATTTCTCGGTTCAAGGTCGCAGCACGCTGTCATTCGTTACATATATTGAAAAAGACATGACGTTAATTAACCTTTCGCGCCCGGACCTATTTTAACTCGAAAATTAAACATTTCTTCCGACCTAGAATAATTCCGTTCTACATTATTTTTTTCATTTTATGGATATGAAATTGATACAATACCTCATACAACACTTAATTGTTTAGTAATTGATAAGACACCAACATATTTAATAATATAAATATTATATAGATTACAATGCACTTCGAAAAGTTGCAATAGAATAGCTCAAAATAATTTATACCTTGCTATCTGTATTTTACACTGAATCTACTCTGAATGATCGTTAAAATAAGAATTTGATACTGCGGTGTGAAAAAATTGCTGAAAATCCTAGAATCGCATGACTGAAAAGATTTCTGCGGTTAAGAAAGCTTCGACCGCAAACGGTTAGAAATAATATGATTAGCGCAGAACTTCGCGACGTGTTTCTTGCCGAATAAATTTTTACGCATATCGATTCGTCAGTCCATGCGTTTAATAAGAGATCCTGTCGGGGGGGGGGGGGGGGGGGTGAGCCGTGAATGGAGGATTCGCGTTGGTACGGATCGGTTAACCCTTTTCTGCATCGAGACACACGGTATACCGGCTCGTAACTTCCAGCCACCTTCGTTCGTACGTGTACGTACGTTTCAGGCGAATACAGGGAAATGCGGTTAGAAATTACATGGCTGCCGCTTATATACAGAGCGTAGAGCGTGGAACACGGGGCTCTTATTAACGCGTGTATTAGCTATGCCGACTCACCCTTCTAATCTATATCCAACCCCGGTGCCACGCGATTATTGGTTTCACGCAAGGACGGCTATCTACATTATGCCTACAGGGTGACGCTAATTTTGGAAATGCGCGTGTTTCTAATCTGCGGATCCGAGCCGCGTTTATAAATAGGCTTGCTCTGCTCGCCCAGTTAATGAGCGCGGGGGAGGGGGGGGGGGCGCCATCGACCGATCGATTGTTTCAATCGATGCCCGAACGGTAATGGCCTCAATCTCGCTGTTTTGGTACGATTTCAACTAAAGCGCGGATGTTTATGCAAATGGCCAGTTCGCTCGAGTGATCCGCGGAAAAGCCGAACCGAGGAACGTTCCTTTACTCTGTGAAAATATCATCATCAAGTGTCAAGTATATTTCTTCGTACCATTCGACACCAAATAGACACCGCAAGTTTCGAGTCGTCACCCCCCACCGCAAGGCTAGTTCCAAGCTGGGGATCGCTTGACGAATCATTTCTTCTGTTCTACTCGATCAAGATTGAAGCGTCCCGAATAACGCAATTCTTCTTTTTGAATTTCGCGGGTCGTAAATCCGGTTCGCGCGTTCGCGACGATATCGGGGGCTATGACGTAACTGGATAGTTACGCCTATTTGAAAAATGAATAATCTCGACACTTGATGGAAACAACTTTAAAACATATATTTAATAATGCTTAGAAAACTGGTACAAAGCGTTATAAGTGCTGTGGTTTTAAAATGATGTAATGAGTTCAACGATGCGACTTTAGTGATTTTATATTTTGAACGATGCGACTTTAATGAATTTATATTTTGAACTGATCGTCCTGGTTCTGTCACGTATTACGTCGGTTCTGGTCTTGTCCTGATTGGTCAGTATAGGAACGTTGCGTGAATTCTCATTGGTCTTTTAAATGTTTGTTTTAGCGGTCGGAGTGGGAGTCTGTTGAAGTCGTGTTGTGTTTTCGTCTGTCATAGTTGCGTGCAAATGTATCGTAAATTAGTTCGTCGCCAGATTGTCCTGTCCAAGATTCTTAAACCTAATCTGAAGCGGTGTCCGGTGACACCCAAACAGTCCTAGGACCGTCGCCGTCGACTGGCTGTCCCTACTCTCACGTTCGGTCTTATTTATGACCGAACAAAGATGTTGGAGTTTGTTTGTGAAATCAACGTAAATGAGACAAACAATATATATTTATATTTTGTTGAATATGACGATCACACGTTTAACAGTAATACGTATATGATGAATATTACAGCTTATGTCACGCAGACTATACTCGTTGACTACTCGTTCGCGACTGCCTAATTCAAAAATGATTTTGCACGTTACCGCGATCGCTCGCGCGATAGGTGCTCGCCCTAACGTATCAATACGCATCTCTTTCCGTCACACGTAATGACCGCGAGTTTCAACTCACGCGGACTACGCAAGAAATTCGGGAAAAAGTTTTCTCCAAATTTTTCACCGTAACATCGTTGATCTGCCGGAGATCCGAAAGGAGTCGAAAGGGATCGTCGAATTCTCGCGATGACGATGATCAAAGGATCCCCACAAAGAATCGCGTTGGAGTGGTGTGTGGTCGGCCGGCCTTAGGACGATTACTAATTCAGGGTTAACGTGCATGGTGCTCGACCGCTTGCAGCGAATGTCGCTTTTTAATGCCGGTCAAGCCGCCAGAAGTCGGCTCGTACACAAAGCAGAGACAAGTGAGCTCGCCGGAAACAAGGGGTCGGTAATTAAAAATGTCAAAGTAACGGCAGAGTCTAAGAACCACCCTAACCGTGGGCTCGAGTGGCTATTCGGGGGTGGCTACCCCGCGCGCCGTCACCCCCACCACAGCCGCACCCCCCCAGTTATTTCGCAATACGGTTATAATCACCCGTGGTTAAACAGTAATTTGGACGATCGATACGCGACGGTCAAGTTCTCACGTGGCCGCGATCGCACGTTCTCTTCGATCGGGAACTTAATATTTAACTGTTGAAAAAGAGGAGATAAACGCGAAAAGTTTTGCGCCACGCGAGACTCTTACCGTGAAATTTTCGCGAATCGGCATCGATCGGAGACTGAACTTTCGCCGGACTCGTTTACCAGGGACGTGTAATTATCGAATAAACAATTATCGCTTTCTACAAATTGCTCCGGGAATTAATTTTTCTTGTACGCGATTACAGTTATGCCGAAGCGCAGAAATATCGATCGCCGAACCTAACATTCTGCGGTGATCGTACATTTCGCAGAAACGACGAATTTTCTACATTCGCAGCAGCGTTTATGGTCGCGTAACATATTATTGCGAGCGTATTCTGTAGCGTTCGGTTCTTACGCGTTCGTATCACGTGACGTTCAGCATCGTTCTTTCGTGAATGTGGTCGTTCGCGTCGCGGAACTTAATTAGACTTTTTATTGAATCTTGCCGAGGTTTCTTTTTAGGGCTCGTTTAGGCGAAGCGGTGCCGAGGTAATGACGTTAATTTTATTGTAAATGAAACGAAAAGCAGAGGCGTAGGGATCAACGGGAGGTGGCCCTGCGCGCCCTTTCATCATCTCTAACACGATTTTTCAATGTTGTTACCGGGAACGTTTCAGGAAAAGTGGACGCTTTTAGGGCAAACGAAAATTTCGGTGTGTATTTTTGCGGACAATGCAAAGGAATCAAGTTCATTACCACGCGAATCAAATTATCTTTCATTAACGTGTCCTTTACGGTACTTGATCGCCCTTTCGCCGGGGAAGAGTCGACAACCGAATAACAGTAGATTATCGTCGTTAGACTCGGACGTTGCCAAGCATAACTATCCTGTGGCACACGGACGAGAGTCAAGACGATGTACAACAACTTTATGCAGCGAAGTAAAAACAATTATAATTTCTACAATATACAAGACAGTCGTCGATTCGTTCGCAGACATTGCCAAAACAACATAAAGCGAGGCTGGACAACAGAAAAGCTGGAACCTCGACGGTTCAGCAGTAGTTGAAAAATGATTACGGGCGCTTAAAAAAATTCCTCGTGTAATTAGCTTGCATCAGGAACGAATTCGCCGTTGCATCTCCTTAGTTATCCGGCCGTTGTCAGTTCGAGAATGATCCGAAATTCCTGAGGGGAGGTGATGCGCGGGGGTGAGCGAGAGGGAGGGCGCGTTGCTCGGCCCGTTGGACAGACAGGCCGAATTCGAATGCACCGATGCGTTTCATGGCCGAGGTGCTCACGGTTGAAAAATCATGCCCGAGAAAATCCCTTCTGTTACCCTCTCCCGAACGTGTTGCAACCCCATCCCGGATCCCGGGGGCTCCTTTTCCTCCGGAGCCCCTGTTCCTCCTCGCCAGGCCTCTCTCTCTCTCCCTCTCCTGAGTTAACAATGGACGGGGCTCACGTGCGCGAGGAATCAAGTGTTCTCTCACACACTGGCGCAGTCCACTAGACCGAGGGCGCATGCATAATACAATGACCCTGCTAAGTACTATTTTAAAACAATGCTGAAATTGCTTTAGGGGATAAAAATGAACGAGGTAGTAGCTAGGTGTATTTTTCTCCCCCACTTCTTTGACAAGGGTGCACGTACACGGCCGGCCCATGCACGGGGTAGTTACCATCGCCCCCTTTCGCACTCTCCCCTCCCTCCCTTCAACCCAATCTCCGTCCTCCTCCAACCCCCCGCCATCCCCTTATTCCTGCTGCGCCTGCACATAGGCATAGCTCCACGTACAAAGCACTAAGCCTTTGAGTCGCCAGTCTCACCGGCGCGGCGCACAATAAGGCGTCCTACTTTTTTGTTTTTACATTCACTTCGAGAGAACGAGACGGAAAGAACCGACAAGGCGCGGCGCGACGCGACGCGACGCGAATCCGCTGGCCGGCCGAAGGGGACACGCTGAGACTGACTCCGCCAGCCCGGGAAAAGAGAGACGTAAAGTATGTATGAACGCTGGTACCGGTAAGACTGCGTTTTCTTACTGCTTCGCAGCCGTTCTTCGCTTTTTCTGCCGGACGCCCAATAGACGGCTGGATCCGGAGAAACCTTCGGGCGGATCACTTTAGGGGTTGGCACGGTAGTTACTTCTCGGCTTAATATCATCGTTGTTATTGTTTATCGTTGGTTGCAGCCTCGAGGCCAACGAACGGGTTTCTAATTTCCAGTATCGTTGTTCCATTTTTTATACACGCACAACTTATTCTACCCCTCCTCTTCTGTAGGCATTCTGGGGACCGACGAACCACCCCCGGGAGCATAATCTAATTATTTCTTTTGGGTTTATCTGTTCTAGCTCATCTGCCTCGCATTTTCTCAACGCGATCTTCTTTGGCATCATGTCGATACGATATTACTAATATTGTATACAGGGTGAGTCTCCTAACACGACGACTTAAAATATCTCGTAGGTTATTCGTTTTACGAAAAAATATTTGAAATAAACATTGCATGGTATCTAGCGGGACATACAGTGCTCTAATCTGTTTTTTATTGCCTTACTTTTTTAGCGAGATAGTAGGGTCACCTTCTGTTTTTAAATAGAATGTCCTATTTTTTACAACATAGATCGATAGAATATCAAATTCTGAGTATAAAAGTGTTGACCTTCATATGTCCTAAATCTAATAGTAAGCAATACAAACATTTTTCGTTGGAGACATAGAGGAGATTTCAAGGTCACCTTGATTTTTTTTAATAGAATGTCCTACTTTTTATACCATAGATCGATAGAGTATCACATGCTCAGTATAAAAGTGTTGACCTTGATACGCTCTAAACCTAATAGTTAACGAGATATTAGCAGTAGTTTGTCAGGTATACATTATCAAATAAACACTGCCTTCTTCGCGAATCACTCGCGGACATTGATCTTTCAACATGACTTTACACGTATCAAACTATTGCTAATATCTCATTAACTATTAGGTTTAGGACGTATGAAGGTCAACACTTTTATACTCAGAATTTTATACTCTATCGATCTATGATATACAAAATAGGACATTCCATTTAAAAAACAGAAGATGACCCTACTATCTCGCTAAACAAGTAAGGTAATAAAAAACAGATTAGAGTACTGTATGTCCCCCTAGATATCATGCAACTTTTGTTTCAAACATTTTTTCGTAAACCAAATAATCTACGAGTTCGTTTAAGTCATCATGTTAGGAGACTCACCCTGTATAATGGAGAAAATAATGAAATAAAAACATTCATTTAAAATGTACAAATTACAATTTAGAATGGACGTAAAATGTTCGTTTGAAGGCTATTTACACCGCAATAAATAATTTTCTGAAATGACATCGTGAAAGGGAAAGACAATAAGTTATTAATAAATATTAATAAATATTATCACGAAGGAACTAGGGATGTGCGAGAACTCGAAATTGTATGGATCTCGATGGTCGAGACGAGACAAGACGAGTTCTCGAAAATTTTCGGGATTCTCGATTTTGTCGAAATTCTCGAAAATTTTCGGGATTCCCGATTTCGTCGAGATTCTCGAAGGTTACGGGTTTCTCGAAAGTGTCGAGATTCCCGAAAATGGTCGATATTCTCGAAGGTTTCGGGATTCTCGAAAGTCTCAGGATTTTCGAATATTTTTAGGGTGTTCATTTCATTACTCTACAATATCAACACACAGTCCACTTAGAAGCATTGACAGCTCGAAGAACAGTATCTGACCAGAGCTTTATCTTTAATTTGATTAATAACAACATTGATTGTCCATCTCTCCTGAGGCAAATCAATTTCTATGTACCCGAACGCGTTTTCGGAACTAGGACAGGATTTCAAGCATTTAAATCCAAATCCACATATGGATTAATAAATCCTTTAAATCGTATTACTGCTAACTGAACACCCTAAAAATGTTCGAGAATCCCGAGACTTTCAAGAATCCCGAATTCTTCGAGAATCTCGAACATTTTCGGGAATCTCGACACTTTCGAGAAACCCGAAATCTTCGAGAATTTCGACAAAATCGAGAATCCCGGAAAAATTCTCGTCTCGTCTCGACATTTTCGAGTTCTCGCCCACCCCTAGAAGGAACCGAATGCGCACAGCTGGAATGAATAAACGAAGAAACGGCGGAGTAAAAACGAGTATGCAAATTAATGGAGACGCAGAGGGCTGTATAACGATTATGCTTCCTGATTTTGAGACGTGCCTGCTGGCAGTGCCGCAACCGTGTTCGGTTAAGTATGAAGTCGAGTGCGATTACTATTGTTTCGGGGCCTGGCAGCCGAGCTTCTCCCGGCTGACTACCGTGTAAAGCAATATTGCATTCGAAAGAGAGTGTACGTACACTCGCCGAGTGTGACGCCCGCGGTAAGGTTTTGAGGGCTCTTCCGCAAGATAAAGGCTTGCATATACTTACTGAGTACATATACTCGTCCAGATTCTTCTTGCATTTGGCCTGGTGAAATTTTGTCCGACCATCCGACGCGGAAATCTTCAATCCTCTGCTCGCCGATTGTTAATACCGGACCCGTGCGATTGTTAGAACTAACGCATTGAAGTTTCAATGTAATTCCGTCGAATGTAATCCACTATTTTCACGCCGATTTCTTATAAATTCATCGAGAGAAATCGGATCAACAGATAGATACAAGTTCGGAGAAAGTGTGCAACTGAAAAAATTATTATTATTAGAGACATTGAATTTCTTAATGTACATTTACGCCATTTACACGCTAATTGTAATCGTTTCACGTTACTTTGTAATTCGTTCAGAAATTTAGCTAGTTCCGTCACAGTGTATTTTCATGTAAATTAATTGTTCGTAACTAGACATTTCCACGAGTCCCATAGATCCGAGGTCGACGATACTTCGGAGCCGTGCAGCAGGAATTGTCATTCGTCGTGCGTGTTGTTGCTTGCCGGATCAGCCCCTAAAACATTTGACGCGGTGGTTCGAACACTCGGTAGAATCATCCCCTTTCGGAAGGGGTCTGTAGGCTCCGAGAAGCGTCGCGCGAGACAGTGACAATTCCAGTGCTACGATGTTAAGTACATGGCCGTCGGCCGCGTGGCCAAAGGCGCTGGAACGGCCCTCTCATGTTCATTGTTCATAGTCAGCGTCCTCTCCCACACCCCCCTCCCTCCCTCCGACGCTTGTCGAGCAACCCCACGGAGGGATCCCCCCGGCAGCGCAGCCGTGCTTCTCGCTCTCATCTCATCTTGTACCAGCCTAGTGACTTCATGAGGGTCTCATTTTCATTAAGAATTAAAGTTGAAGCCCGTCCGCGGGTAAAAAAGTTTCCATTCGCCTTTCTCATGCAAATGAGATCGCGCTATCTCGCGCGTCCGCGAAACTATCTCGATCCCCCGGACGAGACGGGCGCAGAACCGCGAAGATCCGGCGACCAACGCCGCAGATAAAAAGGGAACTTTTCTTCCGGTTCTTTTTTTTTTCTTCTTTTCTTTTCTCTCTCTCTCTTTCTCTCCTCTCCTCTCCTTTTTCTCCCCCTTCTTTCCACGCGGCACAGCAGCCGTTGGAATCATTAGTGAATCAACGGCGCCGGGGACCAGTCTAATTTCGGGGATTAACCCCGTGGAAATTAATTAGGCCCGGGGAAAAGTTTGAAATTGCCGCCGGCTCAGGGGACAATCGATCTCGAGGAGGATACCTCGACCTCTTCCGCGAAAGATTCGTTTTTGTCGTGAGATTCTGGGTCCCTTTCGTGACCTGAAATTATTTAGGCGAATATAGATTCTAATTAGATCCGTCCATCAGTTGAAGATATGTTGCAATTAAATGGGTAAGTATACATTAGGGTAGATCTTATTTTTTAACAGAAAATTCTGACAAGTGTTGAACAGATGATCTGGAAAAAATTTGGGGACGATTGGATCATGGGAACCCGATGCGCATCAAATTTGAAATTTGTAAATTTGAAAATTTGAAACTTTGAAGATTTGTAAATTTGAAAATTTGAAATTTTGATGCATGTCGGGTTCCCACGATCCAATCAGTCCCAAATTTTTTCCAGATAATTTTCTCAACGCTTGTCACAATTCTGAGAAGTGGCACTAACAAAAACTTGCGAAATAATTTTCGTCAATTATAACTAAGGTCCACCCTAGTACACATTATTGTAGTTTAATATACAGCGATTAATGTACGAATAATTAATAATATGCGCGAAAGGGATCTGCATGCAGAAGTTCTCTTATTCGATTGGTTCGATACCATCAAGAATGTTAACACGCTCTATGATTATTCATACGCCCATCTGCTTGATAAAGCCTAATGGAAAGAATGATTCGTACGGCAGATTAAAAGAAAATTCCTTAATAAATTAGCATGTTAAATGAGGGTTTAACGCGTTAATTATTAATGCCGCTCGAGTTGAACTTTTACTCCTTTTTATATACCTTTGGAACATTATCTTACAAATATACATTTATTACAGATTAACATAAAAATGGCAGAAAACGAAAAATCACTTTTGCAATTAAAAGAATTATGCTTCTTAGATGAACAGATAACGATTCCGCGATTACGCGTATAAAAGAATGTTCAATTCCAACGAAATACGAGCGATCCTGCAATTAGTGAGAAATGGTGACTTAAGAAATGCGGAAGTCTCATTAAAATCCGCTGAAAAATCACGGAAACAGTCAGACTGTCAACGGCGGATTCGGTTTGTGAAATTAACCATGAAAATTAATAGCGAGGCTCGACGGGAAACGCGATATCGATGGGGGGAGCGGCAAGGAAACAATTGGATAGAAATCAGATTCGCCTAGAATGCGCATAGCGTTTCTCGGTTCAGCATCGTCTGTACAACGTCGATAGCTGCGATAATTAAGCGACTGCTCTAATGAATCCCTATTCGCATGACTAATTTGCGCGATAAACTGGCTAAATAATAATCCGTGATATTTCTCCCCTGGGTAAAGCGCGGTCGATCGGATGCACAGCGTTTGCGATATATGTTATACATATATCGACATAGTACATTGTTGAAGGGCTTCTATACGGGGCGAATGTAATTTGACAGGTCAATGTGGCCGATAATGCGTTTCGAATTGATTTCTTTTTAATCCTTCCTAGCGCAACAAGCTACGTCACGCTCCACAAAAAGTCTTCTAGTCCTTCAACACCGTCCAATAAATCATTTAAATAGATCCCGCTGGCTTCATAAATGAGCCGCCTATTATTCCCGGGATTTAATTAATATATCGTAGAAAAAATATTTAGCTAACCAACTCAATTTTATTCTTATCATTTAATTTATTCTAATTTGCATTTATGTTTCTATTTTCTTTGTTTCATCAGTTTGAGATGTTTTGAGTATCCACCCCTCATGCGATCAGCGTAAATCAATAAAATTGGTAAGTAATAGCTTTTCGTTTACAAAAAAGAAGTAAAAAATGCCGTATAAATTATATAAACGTCATTTATTACAGTTTTTATAACATTTTTAGGTATTCAAAATTTACCTGCGCTCGTCATACGAACCATTGTCTGTCACTGGCTGGTCACCTATAAGATTAATACTGTTCGCAATTTCTTCTACATTTTTGCCCTAAACGCGCGAGATCTGCGATCTGGTCATTATCAATTATGTACGTATATTATACCTGTGAAATTAATTCTACGAATCTAAATAGATCAAAACGATGTGTCCCTAGATTGTGGTACTTTAGTGTGACTCGTCGAGCACGTATTTCGCTGCGAATCGTATGTCAGAATATTTCGAAATATTTTCATCAAGGATCTACATATATGAATATTATATTTTCCGTTTATCATCGATTACAATCGAGTTACAATTCGGCCCCATTACTCTAGATACAGCCCTCGGAAAATAAAGAAATTCAGTAGGGCGGAGGGTTAAGGTCTGTCGAACAAGGATGACCGCAGTGCATGGTCATTGGTGGCGAGTTGCGAGGGTGTGGGGTACGGTCGGGCGGCTTTTAATAATATTTCCGAATTTTTTTCGGCCGTTCCAAAGACTCATAGGCGATTCCCTGTGTGACGTCTCTCTCTCTCTCTCTCTCTCTCTCCCTCTCTCTCTCTCTCTCTCTCTTTCTCTCTCGCTCTCTCTCTGTCACCCCCGCGTCGGCGGTCCCGCCCGGTAATCCCAAAGTATTGCGCTCTTTTTGAAAGCGATTTGTGAAATATAAATAAACGGCCGCGCGCCGAAATGACTTTCGGCTCCATCATGCATTCGATCTGGCATTTTTGATTCGGGAATTTTTTTCCCCGGGCGGCGGCAGTGTCTTCTTTTGCGCGCGTGTTCTCCGAGTGTTATACTATGCTTAGCCGGGACGATGGAGGAAGCCCCGTGCGGTGTGGCGCGACGGCCAGTGCGACGGGGAATGGAAATGAAATGTCAAAAAGAGTAATAACGAATGTTATCGATATCATACCAGGATATACAGTCTTTCGTTCTTTAGAGATGGAATTGGCGAGGACCGCTTCGCGCTCTGTATTCCTTTTTTTTTGTTTTATCCCGATTTTGATTTTGTCGCGAGTAGGGAGGAGGCTGCTTTCTATCCTGGCGAACGGAAAAATCGCTGTGGTTTTTTTTATTAGTCGAAATCAAACATGCTATTAGCGGCCGGTCCGATGCAAAATCGACAATCTCGCACTGTGCGCTTTCAACAAAATCTCCTTTCCTATCCCCCCGACCCCCATTCTCAGAAAGATAATTGCTCCGTTCTACAGCAGAAATGACATATTCAAACATTTACATTCGTTTATGTAATAACTGATTCTGGTTCTTAACAGAGTCTCTGAATTGACGAGAAAAAAATTCGCAAAGATCGTTCAACCCCTTGAGCCAATGACAAATGGCCGTGACGAGTCGTTTTCCTAGGCGTCGCACGAATTAATAATTACCCGACGCCGCCATTACCGGGATTAATGTTGGCCGGTATTATGCCGACTGTTTTACCGATAATTCATCGGCAGGGTTGATACACCCCGATCGCAAAAATCGCGTGCGCCCGGCCCGAACAAGTATTGTCTCCCATCGTGTCGTTTCAGTTCGAAAATTGTTAGGTAACCGGAAACTTTCGCCGGAAAAATTCGATCGAGCGAAGATCGTCGATCAGGAGCGGGGCCGATAGAGCCAGGAAAGAGTGTCGCGCGGGACCTTCTATTATTGGTTATTTAATATTCGCGCGACGCGGGGTGTCAATAAAATAACGATCTCCCATCAGGGTGTCACGAGAGATGAGATAAATATGGGTATTTGAGCGCGGCAGATAATGCAAACAAACCCACGGTGAGTTATGCTCCCCGCTCTATATACGGTTTGTCCGCAATTGCGATACGCCGCGCGTTAAATTTGCTTTGAATTACCGCCGATAGTGCGACGCGACCTGGATTATTATTAGTCCGTGATTCCCGCACGGTCCATTACCGTGACCTTGCAAGCCCCTCTCCTCTTTCTCTCTCTCTCCCCCTCTCGTCCCCCTTCCATCAACCCCGGCGTCCAGGATCCTCTCGACGATAACCCGCCCCAAAATTGAAGGAAAATAACCAACCACCTGCTCTCTCTCGCCCTTTCCCGAACCCCGCCTATCGGATTTTTCTTCCATCAGAGAGAACTTTCCTCTGATTTTCACCGGGGCTCCGGCTTGCGCACCGCGTTTCGCAACAACGCGGTGCTTTTTGGTATGCGCGCGTTCATTCGCGAACTTGTATTCCGGGGGAAAAAAATTCGACGAAGTTGGATTACCTTTCCGAAGCCTTGTTCCCGCGTAAAATGGAAAAGAGTCCGCGGCAATTGTTCCCCTCGAAGTCATTAAAATATCGTTATTCGGTTCGCGGTTTTTGTAAATTCTTGATCGCCGCGTTTCTGATGAAATTGTAAACAGAATACTGACCGCCCCAGATATCACGGGGAAAATAATTTAAATATAGGGGATCTAAAATGTTCACAGACTCTATGCTCTTGCATTTACTGCGAAATAACTACAGTACACGGTGATCGGGTAAGCGAGAATGTTTCGAAAAATGTGGCAGACTCCCTTTTTTTTAGTGACATGTTTATTGGCAGAAAATAAAAGAGTATTTAAGTTAACGGGAACGATTTTATGGTATTCTTTATGGGTCAGGAGAAATTGGACGGAGGGACGTCGCCGAAATCTGGGTCTTTGGGCATCGAGGATTTTTCGGTCACGTTTGCCTGATTGCTATTGCAATCCTCCCTGTCGACCTTCTGCAAACAGAAGTTGCATCTCTGTTGCATTAATGGTGTCGTGTTTCGTAGGTAATCGTGCTGGCATTAAATTCTATACAGGGTGAATTCGATAAACCAGGGCACATAAATATCTCCGTTACTTTTCGTTGTACCAAAAAA